>VBSM01003039.1:8509338-8534374 GCA_008086735.1 Cheirogaleus medius | reverse complement strand
TTTTTCTTAAACTATAATTTGTTTCAAAAAAAAAAAAGTGCTTCCATACTCTTTATTCATAGCCCTATCAGAAACTGAACAGTCCTATGAACTGACTTTCTAAAATAAATACACATTTATCTAGTCTACATAATTTACGTAAAAACAAATCATTAACAGAAAAGCCAAAAGGCTATCATTTCAACTAAGCCTGCGTGGGGTAGGTACCCAATGATTATAAAATATAACATCATAATTAACTTCAAGATACTTCAAAATGAAGCTAAGTTTTATTACATTTGTATTCATATTTAACTTACAAGTGACCACAAAGAAACACAGCATTCAGGTGAAAGAAAAATTCCTAGTGTAAATGGCCATGGAACTTTCCCATCTACAAGAGTTGAATAAGCTATTTTTGGTGTCCTGGAAATGGACCATCTATGGTAGGTAAATTGGGTATTTTGTTTCTCCTACAGACTCTTTAAGATACAAAGACCAACTGAAATAAAATCTTCCATAATGATATATAATTGAGAAAAATCAAATGATTCAAGACAAATACCGGATCATTAAAGAGTAAGCGTCCAAATAACTGTTTGGCTTCCTCCAGACTTCCTTCCAAGTAAACAGCTCCTAGATAAAAGGAAGAAAATGCCAAAAGGAAGCCTGCATTAATATTCAAAGAAAATTATATATCTCTATAAAAAGCAAAAAGGCAAGCCAAAAACCACTCACAGAAAAAAAAAAAAAAGTTCAGAAGCAATTGCTTTAAAGGTAACATTTCCCTCTTTTAGCTATGCTTCGTATTATAAATTAGACTCAAATACAAAATTCAATTTATTAAAAAATCTAATATTGTAAGTAAAAGAGGCCAAATATGAACTATCATGAAGGGTAAGGGTATAAACCTTACTAAGGGAACAATGTGCAAATACTTGACTTTACTCAGGAAAATGTTACATTTTATTTTCTGTATTTATAGTTTATGTTTCAGACCAAATGTTAATATATACAGGCATCTAAGAAAAAAGGCCTGATAGACAAAACCTGAGTCTAGATCAATGAAGGCTTCTGCAAATAAAAATCAGGGTAACCTTTACCTTTAATTTGAAATACAAGCGCTGTGCACATATTTAGTATTAATCATAACCGGTAAGTATTACAGTATTTTAATTGGGTATAAAATACTCT
This sequence comes from Cheirogaleus medius, assembly GCA_008086735.1. Classification (NCBI taxonomy): domain Eukaryota; kingdom Metazoa; phylum Chordata; class Mammalia; order Primates; family Cheirogaleidae; genus Cheirogaleus; species Cheirogaleus medius. Next base: position 8,533,201 of record VBSM01003039.1, on the reverse strand, counting down.
GGAGTAGCGTAGTCATATTTTCTTGAAATCAAGTTTTATACTTGTCTTCAGAAAAGGTTACTTTTCCATGTAATAAGTTAAGATATTTAGTTACCAGGGCTTTTGATAACTAAATACATTTATTATTTATTGATATAGTTGTAGTAACAATAATGATAGTAACAGTAGTAATGGTAGTAGCTGCTGTGGTTTGGGGGCTACTTATGCCCTGGGCACCATGCAAAGCATTTCCACATTCTCATCTTCATCTTCATAGGGCACCTTGGTAGGAGGGTACTAGAGAAGACTTAGGCTCATATTAGGTTGATTTGAGGGAGGACTTAAGGAAGTGAATCTTTGTTCTGGATTGGATGCTGCCAGAATTAGTTATTAAGATCCTTACACCAACTCTGTTAGGTAAATGATCCTATTTCCATCTCACAGATGGGGAAACTGAGGATCAAAGAGATTAGATAATTTGACAAAGACATGGATCTGATAAATGATAAAACAGGAAACTGAATCGCCTGCCTAGCTCTGGAGCCAATGGTAACACCAACTGTCAAAAATATTTTATGTGTACAGAGCATAGTAATTCCACATGTCAAACTCCCTGAAAATAGACATATTTGTGAAAAATAGATATAGCTGTGAAAAGACTGTGGATAATTATTAAACATTCTCTTGCTACTATCATCGACATGAAACTATAATGGGAAGCTTTTATACTCATTTTCAAAGGAAGAGGGCAAAAATGATAAGTATAAAGGCCTTTGAAAAATAAAATGCACTTGATCATTTACCTAAAAAAATCAAATTGTCAATCTACTGTAACATTTCATTGTAAAGCATACTTGCAATCACTAGCTAATTAACTCTTCATAACTTTCCTGTACCAACAGCTGATTGTATTCTTGTTACAGTCAAAAAGAAGCTGAGGAAGTAAAGTGCCTGGGTGAGGAGTGAAGTGTGTACACTTCAAGTGACAGTCTTGCTTCAAGTGAATAAATAATAGTTATGTAGATTCAAGCCTGGATTGTAGAAATGTAGTGTTTTCAAGACGTTTAAATCAGAAAATACTGCAAATAGTTTAAAAGATAGTCAAAAACAACCCAAGCCTTTCCAACAACCTAGTTTCTGTTTATTTATGTTTATTTGATTCTGAATCAAATCTGGAAAGTAATCCATCCCCATATTAATTCACTTTATTTCAATTCATTCAGTACTTACTAAGCATCTGCATGATATCAGATACCAATTTGAGCACCAAGAATGTAAAAACCAGAGAGCATGATCAGCATCTGGAGGAACTATAACAACTATAATACAAGGTAGTGGATATTGTACTAGGAACCTCACGTGCTTTGGCAACAAGTAATTCTGTCCCAAGTTCCCACACTGAATTTTATGTGCACTCCAGACTGTTTAGATATGCAAGAAAGTAGAATATGAAAAGAGAAATTACCTATTAATGCTTCAAAACAATTAGCCATTGCATGCCGAAGGTCCGATTCTCTACAAAGGTCAGGCCCGTGAGCATACAGCATAAATCGATCCAGTTCAAGTTTCTACAAAATTCAAAATGATAAAAGTAAGAACGAGTTGGCCAAAATCTTAACTATAATAATTCAGCATCTCCTGGAAGAGGGAGGGTGCTGGTTACAAATCCAATGGCCTCATGTTAGTATATTAAGAGAGCTTAGTCTACCATTCAATAGGAGTTCTGTACTTAAGGTTCAGTTCTGACTAACTTGACTCTTTCCCAAACAGGCTTCTACAAATTCCCATAGTTCAAGTGGGGGTCAGAATTGATCAGATCTGAGCTTTTTAATTCTAAGTTCAGACTAAACACTAGTCCAAGCTGGAATAAGACTCTGTTACAAGAGCATGGACTCCTGAGACACAAACCTAACCCAGAGTTCTGAAAGTCAGCTTTACCTCTGATTCCAGAGTTATGTGGTACTGATGATGTCTGTACCACACAAAACAGATTTTTATGTGGTAGAGTAAATGGGGACCCTCAGAAGACTTCAAAATGTCTTATACCTCTAAGTCTTTTTTTTTCTGGTGAGGATTGTGGGGGCCCTATATCTTTTCACTTGTGTCACCTTTACGAGGTTTCCACACTCCTTTCTGTGCAAGCTAAGGGCGACCTGCTGAGCAATGAATGGGATTGATCTGAAGGGCTCTGGGAATATTGTTTGTAGTGAATTGCACTTTCTTTTTTGATTTAGCCTCTGCAAAGTTTAAAGCCAAATTTGTGGCTCAGTTCTAGGTATAGGACTTATGAATATATCAGTATAGACTAACTTTATCTCTGGTTTCATTTTATTGTCTTGCCCCATATTTTCCCTTTATTTTGATTTCTGTAGCTGTTTATTTCTTATCCTATGGTATTATAACAAACAAATCAATTCTACTCCTTTCAGAACTAGACACAATATAAATGAATATTTTTTATAAAACTCCTGAGATTGAATAAATGGAAATCATAATTCTTTCCATAAAAGGACAAAGATACAAACATTGCATAAATATGCAATAAATTTGTTTCCATTACCATGTAATTCAATTCAATAAATACTTACTAAGCAATAACATGCCACATAATATGGAACAAGACACAAGTCAATGAATAACCTAGGATAATATGAGTCTCATTAGTCCTCAGATAAAAGACACTCAGATTTTGTGTCTCAGTATGTATGTTAAATATTCATATTCATCTATATTGGGAAAAGACAGACAACAAAAACAAGACATATATGCTATAGTATTTTGTAATCGTTAGGAATCCATGAGTATAAAATATACTCAAATGAGAGTTTTGACGACCACAAACACAACAGCAGAAAACATCTCTTTTTAAAAATTGATCCCAAAGTACAAGAGTTTATACTAGAATATGTAAATTTCATCTGTTCGACAACTTCACTGGGAAAACCCAATTGTTTGCTATCTCTGGAGCCCTGCTTGAGAGCAGACTGCAAGCCATATTTTATCTTATAAACAACAACTATATTATGGAGTGCTATGAATTTTCCAACTTCTCCTAGTCTCTACGTCATTCCTTATTTTTCCATGTAGGCATTAGAGGAACTTTTAAAGGAAGAGGATAGTATTCTACTGTGCATGTGTTAAGATGCTCATTAGTCTGGAGAGCTGACCTAGAGCTTTCATTAAATTCACAAGGGGGGGGGTCAGCAATTCTCCACCAATTCCCCTCACTCCCAAATGATTAACACATTAACTGCCATGCGAGTTGTATTTAACTCACACTAGTTTTGAGCCCAGGGCCTCGTGAAACATATGTAACTCACATATCTTTTCACCTTGGGAGGCATGAGAACTATTTTTCAAGTTTCATGTAACTCACACACAGAAAACAATAAAAAATAACAAACTTTTCATTAAATTAGAAAGGATTGTTTTGTTTTTGAAGTTTTTATTCTATTTTATAATAAAACACCGTGGCCCCAATGACAAACTTTTTTTCCCTAGTGTGGCGGTCAATATGTTAAGGACCACTAGTCTATACAGAAGAAAGTTAGGGCCCCCACAGCCATCTACTGGAGCGGAATGGGTGTTGAATACTGTGGGAACGGCAAGGCTTAGGCTTGGTGGAGGAACATCACATAGAAATTCTGGAAGGGAGAAACTAGCCACCTCTGTCATTACTCATGGCTTTGCATAGCACCAAATGTGTTATGTAACAGCTTCTGCTTTCATGCTATGGCAATTTCCCACACTTTAAATATCTTCCTTACTAGTATCTGAAAAATAATTATACAATTCCATTATACCTTAAACTAAAAAGAAAACAATGGAGAAAAGAATGACAACTTACTTATTGATATGTACCTCCAATGGCATTAATATGAACTATCAGGAAGCACTCTGACAATTAAATCACCCAAACACTAAAGCAGTTTTACATAGGGTTGTGAAATGTCATTCATTGTGAGGCTGCTAAAATCAAGTTAGCTTACCTTGTTGTCCACAGTTTTTCATTAAGGTATCATTATTTGCATTCTCAAATGCCATAAAAGCAGGTTCAAAGCCTACCACTGGAACTATGATAATGATTGTATTACATAAAATAAAACAAGGCATTCTTGCTAACACATGGGCTAAAGTTAAGCACATTTTGCTTTGGCAAGATCAAATTAAGAAAGCAAAACAGACATAAAACTAAGATGGGTTTTATGTATTCTTTTCTATCAAATTTCAACTTTTAGATGAAAATGAAGAAAAAAATAGAAATTACTTAAGGCAAAATTCAAGGAAAACTCACAAAAGCTTTTCCAGTCAATCCTCAGTATTTGGAAATTTAAGAGCCATTGGTCTAGCTACTATTAAATAAATCCAAAGGTCTATAAAAATGTAAGGATTTATCACAAGAACAAGAGTAACAGCAATAATTAGCTACCACAAAATTATTCACATCTTTGTGTGATTACTATTAACAAGTATTATGCCAAGCAATTTATGAAATGAATCACTAAAACTCATATCATTTATTATAATTCTCACAACCAGGCTGTGTGGCAGGTGCTAATGTCATTTCCATTTTACAGATAATATGGCAGAGGTTTGGAGAAGAGAAGAACAATGTGTCAATTTTTCCCTGGCCACCCTGCTTATACGAGGAGGGGTGTGAACCAGAAGCTGTTGAGTCAGTGCAAGTGCCCGGTTCTTATCTGCCGTGATGCACCATAGTAAGATGTTGCACAGAGATGGAAACATCAAATCAGATCATGTAAGGAAAATGCCTAGCATGAATCTGAATCAAGAAAAAGTTCTGTTAGTCACTCGGCTAAATCAATGAGGCTTAGCTGGACAGCCTCCAGGGGTCCTCAAACCTTTTGGCCAGTTCACTGTCCCTCAGACCGTTGGAGAGTGCGCACTGTGGGCCAGAGACGAGTCGGCTGCTAAGCAGGACAGGCAGTGGTGGCAAAAACACCCAGAGGGCCGGATACATGTCCTCAGAGGGCCGCATGTGGCCCGCAGGCCGTAGTTTGAAGACGCCTGGCCTAAACCCTAAATCTTAATTTAACAGGATTTGTCATTTGGGGGATTCTCAAAGGTCTATAAAGTACCCCTGTAAATGGTCTGGAATATTTTGTTCAAAGCTATAATTCTGCATGTTAATGTAAATTAAAAACAAATGTACTACAGAAATATTACACAAAGGGAAAATACAGAATATTTCATTTCTTTTGCTTTGTTCCCATGTTCCTTTTCCCCAAATGTTTAACTCTGTTCATGTACATCTGTCAAATTTTTCTTCATCTGTTCTCAAGTTACCTCACTGTGGAGTTCATTAGCTGCTGGTGAAACTCACAAAGGTAACAGAACTAATAAGGCTGAATCCTTAAAACCCAAACAAAAAATACTTCCTGGCCTGTAAAATGTTACACCCTTAATATATCCTAAAGAGCTACTTATTCAAATGCAAAATTATGCAAGAACTGAAGAAGAGAATGTGAGATGTAACTACAAGTGCTTCAGATATTTTATGTACCTTTGCTAGCATGGCAAGGTGCTGATTCTGAACGATGGCAGTTCGATAGGTCGCTAATCCTCCTTCTTCCAGACTAGGAAACAAATAGTACAAATGGACACTACAAAAAAAAGAAGCACATAAATAAATATGCATCACAATGTTCTGTTGTGGCTCTGTGTCACAGAAATAGGGCTGGCACACAATACCTGTGCAACAGATATCAGCTGAATTGAACTAAAGGGTTTGATTAAAAGTCTTTGAAAGTTAAATAGTAAGTACAATATATCTGAATGTGCTAAAACCCCAAAAGCACTATTCACTCAGGTTTTCACATTTATTTCTGTTAAAAGATTTCTCTGAAAGCTGATGACAACAGAAGCCTGAACAATCAGTCACACACTGCTAAGAGCAATCCCATCTGATACTGAGTAGGACTGGAAACAAATACTTTTCCTCAGCTTGACTTGTGGGTGGCTCCTGAAGAGAATCCTGGGGAGCCCTGAAAAGGGGTGCAGGGGTACATATTCTTCACAAGCACAGACGGGACAGGAACAGAACTGAGAACAGCACTCACAGTTGGCTTTGCCATAAGGACAAGCCTAAACTAGCTGATCAGAAATGTGTGGTAACTGGGCAGAAGACCACATGGAAAGACAGTCTGGACCACAACAGCAGCTGACCTCTCTCACATCACACACCCTCCTGTAAGATCTACTGTTGGTAAGGGCACCTAAGCGTATTTAGCCTTAGAGGCTTAGGGAATCGCCTCTTTTCCTCGTTATGTCCTTCTTGTGAAGAAATGATCTAAAGAGAATAAAAATAGCTCAAGAGAGTTCCAAGAGAAGCATGTGTTGTCTCCCTTTAAAAGGGAAATAATGTGAATATGGAAAAACAAAACATACTTTCCTACCCCTACCTCCAAATTAAGGATCCTAAAATACCTCTGGGGAGAGAAAACATACACACACACATACACACACACACGGAAATCTGGTCATTAAAATTACTTGTAAGCTTTACTTCCCTTGAGATCAGAAAGAGTGAGAAAGGGATCAAAGACAAATCCTAGAAGATGAAATGACATTTTAAAATATCATCCCTTTCTTTACAAATTGAATATAAGCTCTGAAGCATCTAGACCAAGACAAGCTGATCTCTCGTGGCTGTAAGCAACTTTAACATACACTTGACAGGACAAAGACACCAGCCTTTCATCTTGTAATCTCGCTCATTAGAGCATCAGTGAGTGCAAGCTGTCAGGGCAAGAGCCCTGTGGCTTTTAAGCTCCACAAAAGAGACAAAATACCTGGAGTTTCAATGCCTTATTTGGCTAATTACAAAGAAAGTAATGTAATAAGTATGTTAACTATAAAATGTAATTATTGGGGAACTGTAAAAAAGCCTAATTACCTGGTCAGAAATTCAACAACAGCATCACCCAGGAACTCCAGCCGTTCATTGTGGTTAATCCTAGAGTAAGAATGAAAAAGATTACTTAAAACAGCATATTTACATCCTCTCCTAAGAAATGGACGCATGAGGTTTAGCTCCTTAAATAATCAAAACACCTTACCTATTCCTCTTAATTAAGAGCACTAACCACCATCTTAGCTCAGAGGTATCTGGGGCCTGCCTAATGGGAAAGGACGGGGGGTATTTTCTTCATTCCACGTGGTTCAGGCTTTCTACCAGCGGGCTTCCTTACCCTGGGAACTACACTCAAAGCACCCAGAAAGTCAAGGTGATATCTTCGTAATAACTGTGAATACTTCCATTCCACTATCAGGTACACAACAGAAAGGAGAATGCATTCTAGTAAAAGTTAGAACTGACCACCGAAAAATCAGTTGACACAATCCTCTACTGACACAATCTTGTAAAGATAGCTTCTTCTCACGCAGACTCTAAACCCAACCCAGCATCTAAAGTCCTTCAAAATGGGCCTAACCTACCTCTTCAGCCTCATCACCCACTATTATCCTCTCCCACTTACACATCAGGCTCCTGCTACAAAGCTGCCTAGTACTCTCCCAAAGAGGAATCCCCCAAACCACTCAGTGCTGCTGTTCAGGCCAAGCCCTCTGCCACTCTAGAGGTTTCCACTCTTCCCCCTGTACACTGAGCCACACTGAAAATCTACCCATCCCTCAAGGCCTAGTGAAAATGGTGTCTTCTTTATCAAGTCCCGCCTGACTGATGTCACTCATTAAAATCAATACTCTCCCCTCCCCCCTAGTGCACAGACCACACTTCATTTGTATTGTCATTATGTGATGCCATCACATCTCACAGCTATTAGTTTCTCAAGCCCAAGTATAAGGCTGAAACGACCAGGAAGGTGGCCCATGGAAAACTTCCTCCTGCCTCTCAGTAAGTCTGATGGAGACTCTTCTCTCAGTGCTAAAGTGCTTCTCTCAGTCTCTTAGGCTGGGCAGAGACATGACATGAAGTGATTTAGGTTTTCAAAAAGCCTCTCCGGCTGCTGTGCAGAGAATGAGTGCAGGAAAGAGAAGCTCTGAGGGGGCACTTCAGGAGTCCCAAGTAGATTTATCCACGTGAGTGGCTTAGGCTAGGGAGGTCATTGTGGAAGAGAGTGGGAAACAGTCAGATTTGGGATACATTTTGGAGACACAGCTGAAAAGAACTGTTGATAGTTGGGATTTGGAAGCTAAGTCAAAGAAAAGAATGAAGGGCAATGCCTAGACTTTAGCTTAAGTAGTTAATGAAAAGCAATGCCATATACTAAGGAGGGAGGACCACAAAAGGAGCAGGTTTGGAGGAAAAAAGGGGGTGCATTTTAGACATGCTAACGTTGAAATGCCCATCAAAGATCCAGAGAGATCCAGTAAAGGGCTGGCTATATTAACCTACTGCCCATGGACAAGGACAAAGTTGGTAAAAAATCTTTATAGATACTTAATATTTAGATAAGATTACAGGTGATAAACTAGATGATACAACTAGGGGAGTGGATGTAGCCAGAGAATAGGGGTCCCAAGACTGAGCCCAAGAGAGTGTCAAGGTTGAGAGGTCAAATAGAAGGGAATCCAGCAGAGGAGAAGATCTGGCTAGGAAGGCATGAGGAAAAGGAGGCCATGTGTTATCCTCTAGCCAAAGAAAAGAACATGTTCCAAGAAATAAGTGGTAAGATGGGTGAGGTGGCACATGCTCATAATCCTAGCATTCTGGGAGGCCACGGTTGGAAGATCACTTAAGGCCAAGAGTCTGGGAATAGTCTGGGCAAAACAGCAAGACCCTGTCTCTACAAAAAATTAGAAAAATTAGCCGAGTATAGTGGCATGCACCTGTAGTCCCTGCTACTCAGGAGGCTGAGGCAGGAAGATTGCTTGAGCCTAGGAGTTTGAAGTTGCAGTCAGCTATGATGAAGCCACTGCACTCTTGCCTGGGCAACAGAGCAAGACCTTGTCTCTAAAAACGAAAACAAAAGAATAAAAAGAAATAAGTGGTGAGCCATGCCTAATGTTGCTTAGATTCGAGTCAGATGAGAACAGACCATTGATTTGGTCCAGTGGAAGTCACTGAGGCCCTTGATGGGCAATCTGTGAAGTGGTGGAAAGAAACTTGATTCTGACTAGAGTAGGCTGGGGAAATAATAAGTTATCTGAAATTGTACAGTTGTCCCCTCTTACCCAGAGTTTTGCTTTCGATGCTTGTAGTTACCCACAGTCAACCGTAGCCCGAAGATATTACATGGAAAATTCCAGAAATGAACAATTCATAAGTTTTAAATTGCAAGCTATTCTTTGTAGTATGATGGAATCTTACGCTATCTCATCTGGGACATGAACCATCTGGGTTATCAGGTCAACTGTTGTGGTACCACAGTGCTTGTGTTCAAGTCACTCTTATTTTACTTAATAATGGCCCCAAAGTACAAAAGTAGTGATGCTGGCATATTGTTATTATTGTTGTTGTTAATCTCTTACTATGCCTAATTTATAAATTAAACTTTATCATAGGTATGTATGTGTAAGAAAAACATGGTATACACAGAGTTGGGTACTATCCTCAGTCTCAGGCACCAAGTGGGGTCTTGGAAGGCATCCCCTGTGGATAAAGGGGACCTGCTTGCTATAGATGAAAAGAACCTAAGGATCTGTTTCAGGGCTAGCTGCTGAATGAGAAAATATGGGGCTGAGGAATTCACACAGGGAGGAAAACTGAAGGGATGGTGACAGCCCTGGGGAGGGAAGGAGGATACACTGAGCCTCTAGGGCCTGAGCAAAGATGGCAAGGGACAGGCCTGTCTTGAGTAGAAGCGGGTCTTGCTGACTCCAGGGGCTTCCTTAAATATCTCTCACACTGACCCACATCCTCTCAAAAAATTGAACAGCTGACTGTCAAGTCTAAACTTGTCTGCCTTTCAAGGCCATTCTGTATCTTGTTCCAACATAGCCACCCCTTTTCTTGACTTTCAACAGCAACTTCCAACTCCAAGTTGACCAACCTCCGCACTATACCATACACATACCATCCCCTCTCCCTTCCCTGCTACATCTTCCAAATCCCACTCGTTCTCACAGTCAGCTGGGAAGCCCACCCTAAGTACTGGAACTCCCAGGGGTGCTGGCCAGCTCCCACCACCCCAGTCCACTCCCACAAAACTTCAACATGTGTCACTCAATTTACAACAAATAGTATCTTTTATTGTTCTGTTTCATGTGTGCTGGTGCCATGTAAAAAATCTGAAACTTTTTGAGTGCTAACATGATATCACTAGCAGAAAATTCCATATCTAACCTTGTGACAGGTTGTAGTCAAAACTTTGTTTTATGCACAAAAGTATTAAAAATATTGTGTAAAATTACCTTTAGGCCAAATGTATAAGGTACATATGAAATAAAAATGAATTTCGTTTAAACTTGAGTCCTATCCTCAAGACACCTCATTATACATATGCAAATATTCCAAAATCCAAAATAATCCAAAGTCTGAAACACTTTTAGTTCCAACCATTTCAGATAAGGGATACTCAACTGTCATAGCCATTAATGAGAAATGAAAAAAAGAGAGAACATATTTATGGTTATGCTGAAGAATTCATAATCACATAGTTTACTTTAAAAAAAAAAAGCAGTAGGCTCTAAAACAATTTTTCTTGTTTTTACCAAATATGTACTAGATTTCAAAGTAAAATAACAACAACAACAAAAAAGAAACATTTCTTTGGTTACTACTCTACTAGCCAAGAGTGACTAAAAAGTTCCACAGTGGAGTATAAAACATTATATTAAAAAAAAAATCTTTTAGAAGCTACTCAGCACTGAGATTTTGCTTTCTGTCAAATACACCAGAATTCCAAAAGGATCTGCCATCATACTTGAAGAAAGCACCAGGAATAGAGGCACTATTTAATGGTAAGTAACTTCTAAGTCCCCTTACAACTTCAAGAAATCTAATAAGCTACTGTTCTAAGAAAGGATAGGAACCAAGAAAGAAGTGGTGAGTATTTACAAAGAAAGAATTAATGTTCCCTATTCTTTTTCATGAGCTAGTAAAATAAAACTGCATTTTCTGTGGCAGAAACTTTATTTTCTTCCTAACAGTTCAAAGTACTACATAGAAAAATCTATTTAACATGGAAAACAAGTAACCCTGGCAGGGGGCTGGGGACAAGCCGTATTTGGATTGTCTCATGCATTATTAAAAAATAAGACATAGAGTCAAAGAAAAACAGTTCCTTTAAGTCATACAGTATTTTAAATGAAGTCATACTGGTATAAGTTTTACCTTAATTTCTTTTACAAACTTTCATGGAGACAAGAACGATGTCTAGATTTTAATAACCACAAAGTTAGACTATTATTTAGTTTGCTAAAATACAAGGTCATGGTTCTAATCAGGTTTATTCAATAGTGAGTCTGCCATTCAATAAATAATTTGCCCATATACAGCATATGTTTTTCTATAGCTACATTATGACTAAACTCTGGCCATAAGCCACAAACAAAAATGGGGGATTAAATGCCACTTTAGTTTATTTATACTAGACAATTTCTAAACCAATGGTTTATCTGGAAAAATGGACAGAGTGAGCTGCTAGTCCTCACAGCAGTAGCAAATCTTTTGTTCCTTCCTCCATTGTTTATACTTTCTTTAATCATCCCCTTCATAAATACTAGCAGGCTCCAAGATGAGATGTTTACAGAGTAGTAAACACTCCATTTGTTTTTGAGAACTGAATCAACAGAGGCATTATGAAATCTAGATTAAATGTAAAATTTATAAGGCATATTTTGTCTGAGAAATTCAATGCACTTTATAAAACACAACAATCCCCTTTAACAGTAAGCAGTATAAGTTGCCATTTACTCAATGGAGAGCCATCTTGGGATGGGCCAAATCCAAGGGTAACTATTAGAGTGAGAGTATGGACAATCTTTTCTCATCTTTGCATTGCAAGCCTCAAGCACTGACTGGCAGAGTAGAGGTAGGAGGGGCCTTGGAGGTCAGTGGAACCTTCTACCCAACTCAGGATTACTTCCACTCATTGTATCTGTCTGGAAACCTGTGGGGAGGACAGGCCACAGACCCACAAGATCTCAGATCCACTGGACTCATGGATCCCAGGTGAAACACCTCTAGAATTTAACGTGAAGCATTTAGGTTGGTAAATCCACTCAGTGGAATTTACATATATTCAATGTATGTTAATATATTTTTAATGCAAAAGACTTACAGAAAACTGATTGAAAATACACTTTGCAACTACCATTTCTTTAAATACACAGACATTAAATATTCCATATGTGTCTTTCTGTGGGTATGACAGATTTTTATACATTATATCTAGCATTGACTCTCTAATCCAAAAACAAACAACAAACCAAAAGGCTGCTTGATTTTCTCTTTTTTTCCATTACTACCCGTCTGGCCCCTCCTTTCTAAAGGTCTTACTGGCAATACATGGATTACCTGAATGCCACCAAATGTCTAATCCTTTACAGACCGTTCTGGTGGTAACATTTCATCATAATTTGTATGAGTTAAATATAATGATAATACAACTGAGATTTAGATGGTTAAACAGTGACACTTTTTAAAGTTATTGTTGACATATTTGCTTGAGATAATAACATCATAAAAGTTAATTATTTTGTAGTTTTGATAGGCAGGCAGGCTATCAAAAATGATTGATTTTAAGCCATCACTCCTTTCTATAAATTCTAGCTGATTCTAAATCAGACTAAGTAAGATACTACCCAGCCATTAAATCTCTGCTGGCCACAGTCCTCCTATTGCCCAGCTGCCCCATTTCTAGTCAACAAGTAAATAATCTGGGACAAAAGCAATATTGTGAATGGCATTCTTTCTTTTAATATTCATTTACAGAATATCTGCTCTGTGAAAGGCACTATTTATCATGGAGAGGAGGCAAAAAAAAAGAGTAGGACTACAGACCTTCAAAATCCTTAAAGTGCAGCAAAGAAAAATAGCTCCATAACACAATTATAATGCACAGGAGAACAAGTGTATGTATCATAAAGCAAATATCAGCAGGATTTGAGCAGGATGTTACCAGTTTACATGGGCATTGAAGAGGAAGTTGCACAATGACAATCGGCATTCAGGAAAAGGAGGGGGTATGCTTGACAACCCAGTAAATACCTCAGTCTTACTGGGGATCAGTCTCTGTAAGAAGCTTCTTAAGTACAGTTTCCAGTGCTGTGCACAGCTGCAGACCTCTAGCTAGCAGCAGCCAAACAGCAGCAGACCCTGGCTCTTTTTGAACAGACAGTTGGGGTCAACTCTGCATCAACAAAAAGATCATATTCACGGCAAGAGGCTCTCAACACAGGCAGCAAAGGCCAGAAGTCAAAAGACAAGAGAGATTATTTGTTTATTCTCTGTCAATGGTATCACTTTCAAAATGGTAAATTCAGATATAACACGGTTTCTCAGATATCATTCCTTTAGCCAAGTAAGAAAGCGATCTCTTTGTAATAGAACAAAAGAAAACATAAATCATGAGGTTTGAACAATGTTATCAAAAGACATAATTTACAAGCCAACAACTGTGGTGGGGGTAGATGAGACAAAGATGATTTAAACCTGGGTTTTCATCACTAAAAAGTATGTATCTATGGCGTGTGTAACCTTTTCAAGGGCTGTAGTGTACGCGGGATTCTACTTAATATAACACAGAGCTGGTCATCTGGAGACTCATCTATGTAGCAGGGTAAATGAAACCAAGGTCACAATATCTCTGAGGGATGATTAAGGGCTCTTTTAATTAGTTATTTTCTGATCTTAGACTCTCGCAGAACACCACAGTGAGGCATACAATCATCTTCAAACAAGAATTTTAAAGTTCTATCCTGCCTTTGTTTTTACCTCTTGATTGAAGAGGTTTGGTTTAAGATAACCTCAAAAGAGAGCAATTCAAGGCAAGCCAATTTAAAAAGAAAAGTGATATATGAAGAAAATTGTGAAAAAGGAAGCTGTGCCAGCAATTCTCTTACTTGTGAGGGCCAGTTAACAGTTGGAGCAATTGCCTCAGCTCCCTGACACTTCTAACTGTACTCTACCCACCTTCAATCCTTCTAAGTCTGGGTCCCCAGAGTGACAAGCACAGCTGTTCAACTTTTCAACTTCCCATTTTAAAAAGAAAGCCACCCTCAAGCAATCTCCTCTGCTGGCTTTCAAAAAATAACCTGTTGTACTTCACACACAAAGATAATCTTCCTGCAAGCAATATAAAATCCTGCTCAGCCTTTAAGCATTTGCTTCCATTCTGTTTTCAAAGGGTGTTAATGAGTTTATATAGACCTAGTCCACTTCATTCCTGGATTCTTCAGGGGCTTAAGGCCACATGAAAGTGAGAATATATGAAAGTGTCTTCTAAAATAGTAAAATAAGAAAAGCTAACCTATAAAATTTTCCAACTTATTACAAGAGGACATTATTACTATCATAATGAAACCAGACAAAACACCACAGGAAAGGAAAACTACAAACCAGTATCTTTTATGAATGTTGACACAAAAATCCTCAACAAAATACCACCAAACTAAATTTGGCAGCACATAAAAAGGATTGTATTATTTTTATTATATTATTTTTATAATATAGATTATGTAAAATATATATTATATATTATTATCCCTAAAATAGATATATTATATAATATAATAATTATGTATTATATAATATATATTATATATAATTATATATATTATATAATATATATGTATTATTTATTATAGATAATATAGATATATGTATTATCTATTATAATATTATGTATAATATATTATATATAATGTTATATATAATATACATCCTTTTTAGGGATTATAATATATAATACATATATTATACATATTATGTATTATAAAAATAATGCAATGATCAAGTGGGATTCATCCCAGGAAAGCAAGGTTGGTTTAATACCCCAAATCAATTACTATATTATACCATAAGAGTAGAATAAAAGAAAAAAAACCCACATGATTATCTCAATAGCTGCAGAAAAAGCATGTGACAAAATTCAACACTCTTTCATGATAAAAACACTCAGCAAACTAGGAATAGAAGAAAACTTCCTTACTCTGATAAAGGGCATCTATGAAAAATGTGCAACTAACATCATTCTCAATAGTGAAACATGCTTTCCCCCAAGATTAGGAAGACAAAAGATCTACTCTCAATACTTCTATTCAGTATTGTACTGCAGGCTCTAGCGAAGGTAAGTAAGTTAAAAAAATGAAATTAAAATGTGCCTAAATTGAAAAAGAAAAAGTAAAACCATCTTTATTTGCAGATAATATGATCATGTGTAAGAAAATCCTAAGGAATCCACTAAAAAACTATTAGAGCTAATAAATAAGATCATCAAGGTTGGAAGGTACAAGATTAATATAAGAAAATCAATTGTATTTCTATACACTGGAAATGAACAACCTGAAAATTAAATTAAGAAAACAATTCCATTTTTAATAGCATCACAAAGAATAAAATACTTTGGAATAAATTTTGCAAAAGATGTGCAAAACATGTACTCTGAAAACTATGAAACATTAATGAAAGAAAATAAAGAAGATAGATAAATAGAAAGATACATTCATGGGTCATGAAACTTAAGATTAAAATGGTAATCAGTCCCAATTTGATCTAAAGAATCAATACAATCTCTATCAATTTCGGCTCACTTCTTTACAGAAACTGACAAACTGATCCAAAAATGTGTGTGGAAATGCAAAACTTCATCAAAACTTTTATACTTCAAAGGACATCGTCAAGAGAATGAAAAGGCAATTCATAGAATAGGAAAATTTTTTGCAAATCATAAATCATATAAGGGGACTTGTATCTGGAATATATAAAAACTATTTTAACTCAATAATAAAAAACTCAATTAAAAATGGGAAAAGGTTCTGAATATATATTTCTCCAAAGGATACAAATGGCCAATAAGCACATGAAAAAATGCTCAATGTTATGAACCATTAGGCAAATGTAATTCAAAACCACAATGAGATAATAGTTCATACCCACTAGAATGGCTAGAATAAAAAAGACAAATAATAATAAGCGTTGACAAAGATGTAAAGAAATTAGAACCCTGATATATTGCTGCTGGGAATATAAAATGGTGGAGCCACTTTGTAAAACAGTCTGGCAGTTCCTCACAAGGTTAAATAGAATTAATATATGACCCAGCAATTCCACTCCTAGGTATATACCCAAGAGTAATGAAAACAGGCCGGGTGCAGTGGTTCACGCCTGTAATCCTAGCACTCTGGGAGGCCGAGGCGGGTGGATCGCTCAAGATCAGGAGTTCAAAACCAGCCTGAGCAAGAGCGAGACCCCATCTCTACTAAAAATAGAAAGAAATGAATTGGCCAACTAAAAATATACAGAAAAAATTAGCCGGGCATGGTGGCGCGTGCCTGTAGTCCCAGCTACTCGGGAAGGCTGAGGCAGAAGGATCGTTTGAGCCCAGGAGTTTGAGGTTGCTGTGAAATAGGCTGATGCCATGGCACTCTAGCCCAGGCAACAGAGTGAGACTCTGTTTCAAAAAAAAAAAAAGAGTAATGAAAACATATATGCACATAAAACCTATACACAAATATTCATAGCAACATTATTCATAATAGCCAAAAAGTGGAAACAATCCAAACACCCATCAACTGATGAATGAATAAATAAAATATAATATATTCACATCATGAAATATTTGATAATAAAAAGAAATGAAGTATTGATACACACTATAACATGCAAATCTTGAAAACACTATGCTAAGCAAAAGAAGTCAGGTACAAAGGACCACATATTGTATGATACCTTTTATATAAAACGTTCAGAATAGGCAAATCCACAGAGATTCAAAGTATATCAGTGGTTGCCTAGGGCTGGGAAGGCTAAGGGAAAATGGGGAGTGACTACTAATGGATACAGGATTTCTCTTTGGGGTGATGAAAATGTTCTAAAATTAGACAGTGGCCATGGATGCACAATTTTGTAAACACACTAAAAACCACTGGATTATACTCCTTAAATGGGTAAATTGTATGGCATTTTATATTTCAATAAAGGTATTTTTTAAAAATCTACTTTACCTTGAGGGAGTTGGATCATCTTGGCCAAGGCGTGACATAATATTTATTAAAGTGTTAATTCCTATTTAAAATAAAAAACAAATATATAAGTAAATACTGTTCGAAGTATTCTAAGACCATCATCATATGACATATAGAAAGAAAATTTTCTCAGCTTGACTTTAAAAGGTTTAATATCAGCATGTCTAAAACTTTAATAAACAATTATTAATAAAATACTTGATAGGAGAAAGAATTCTTTCTAAAAAAATTCATCCATCCTTATTATAATGCTCCATTCAAAATGAATGCTATTATGTATGAGTCAGTAGGAACATAAGAATATAAAAGGGTGAAAGAGGCACCCAAGGAAGCATTCCTGGTGGGGACATAATTTAAAATAGGGGACACAGGCCAAAATAGGGGAGTAGAATCTCAGAGTCATCCAAATATACCTTTTTTCCGCATGTGCATGTGATGAACTTTTCTGTCTCCATATTTCGGCTGCCGAATTCCACAGTTAGACAAAGAATTCCTGGCATGATCAGGATTCATTCCAAAATTTAAATGATGACTTGGATGAGTCATGGCCAGCTAAAATTTCAATGAAATGAGTTTAATATTTAAAACTCAACATAGAAGCACCATCTTTATATCAACCCAAATGAAACAGGAAAGGAAGCTATCTATCCATTTGAATTTTAAGCCCTGATCCTTCCATCTTATTTCCTTCAGTATCAAATTTCCAGAGCTCTGGCACAAGCCCTCTTCTGAAAACAAACCTAAAATCCCATGTCTTTCAGAGGACAATTAGAATACTCAGCATCTGGAAAGGAGAGGAGCCATAAAGAAGGAAAGGCTGAAAGAGGGTGCTCAGGTTTGACAGGCAAATTTTAGCTTTCTTTAGCCAATTTCTTTAGGGATGGCATCACATAAATGTAAGAGAAAGGGCTGGAACGTGGCAGAGGTAACTGGGGCAGAATAATGAAGACAGTTATGTTTCTAAAAATCCTCGTCACTTTCCAAGATAAAGAACGCAATGTACCATTTGTAACCTGCAAGATGAATTACTCTTATCTTGTTATTATGTGAGTTTATAGGAGAGTAATTCTTACCTGTAACAAACAACGATCTTGGAAAGTATATCCTATCAACTTGTCAAGATGCATCAGGCATTGGTGGTAGCGGATATGATGGGTCAAAACAGGCAGCATCATGGCATGCTAAGAAAAACAAATACTTCAGTATGTTTAACTATAAAAACTTATAACAACACTTCATTTATTTTACAACAAACAAGAACCATTTTCACATCCCAAATTCCATCTCATAAAGTCCTAAAACAGTTTATTGGCTGTGTGTCATCCTGGCTGTGTGTCATCCTTTACAAGGGGCAGTGTACTGTAGTTGTTAAGAATATATAGTTTCTGGGCCAGCAGCAGTGGCTCACGCCTGTAATCCTGGCACTCAAGGAGATCGAGGCAGGAGGATTGCTTGAGCTCCAGAGTTCGAGACCAGCCTTAGCAAGAGCAAGACCTCGTCTCTACTAAAAATAGAAAAAAAAAAAAAAAAAAAATTAGCCATCTGTACTAAAAACCGAAAAAATTAGCCAGACGTGGTAGTGAGCGCCTGTAGTTCCAGCTACTCAGGTGGCTGAAGCAGAAGGATTGCTTTAGCCCAAGAGTTTAAGGTTGCTGTGAGCTAGGCTGACGCCATGGCACTCTAGCCTGGACAACAGTGAGGCTCTGTCTCAAAAAAAAAAAAAAAAGAAAAGAAAAAGAATAGAGTTTCTGGAACCAGAATGCCTAGGTCCAAAATCCTTCTCTGTCGGTCATATACTGTATGTCTTGGGGCAAGTTCTTTTACCTCTTTGCCTCAGTTTCCTCGCCTGAAGAATGGAAATAATAAATATAGATACTTCCAGGGAGAGTTAGTAAAAATTAAAAGAGGAAATCTAAAAATCCACTTAGAATAAGGATTAGCTGTCCTTCTAGTAGGAATAGCCCTGGTCCCGTCAGTATTCAGCAGGGTAGCCTTAGCTTCAGCAAGTCACATGCATTTCTGTGCCTCTATCTTTAATTATAAGGAAATGGATTAGGATTCATTCATTCTGAAACTTTTTGAGGGTAAAGATACTTCTGAGAATCAACAGAAAATGACTCTTTCCCCCCAAAAATGTCCATGTACACAAACATGCAAAAGTTGTACACAATTTTAATGGGTTCACAAATCCCTGAAGCCCATCACTATCCCTTAAGTAAGAACTTCTCAGCAGGATAATCTCCAAATGCCACTCAGGATAATCTCCAAACGCCACTCTAGGTTTAACAATTAATGATCTAACATTCCAAAGACAACTTTTATAAAACCACCAGTACCGTTAAGGCACCTGAGGACGTGGAACTTACATTTTTACTTCAATCATTTTTCATTTGGCTATAGATTCCTTATTGGGAGACAATTTTATGGAAGGCATATCTTTTTCTTTTCTTTAATAATGTTTCCCTAGAACTCAAGAGAATGAAGGAGTCATTCTTATTCATTAAGAACCTGGAAGATGGGCACAGCCCACAAAATGAATGGCATATGCTTTATGTCATTTCAGCTTTCAAAGTATTTTAAGCCAGCATTGTTTAAAAATACATGAAAATGGATTTGCTTGAAAGCACAGAAATAGGTTATATTATTAACTTATAAAGAAAGATTAGTTCTGCCAGATAGGATCTCTAATCAATGGAAAGTCTTTCTTTCCAGTTCAATTCAATAAATACATATTGAGCACCTCCATGTGCAAGGCCTTACAATATTTGTGCAAGACAGAAAAGATGTAGACACTGGTTTTGCCATCAAGGGCTTGCTAGAGATATGTCATTAGGATCTGAATTACTGACACTGTCTACTTTATTTTTTTAAGTGTTGTATTTAAAAATACAACAATATGTAAATAAAGTGTACAGCCAAACTATAATACAGTTTACATGCCAATTAAATTGCAGGAAGCTCAAGGGAATTGATGCTAAAAAACTCAAGGTGAATGGGACATGAAGACTATGCGTGCAGTACAACTACCTTTCTAAAGCAGGAACTCAACCTGGTAAATTGATTATTTTTTTAATACCTCCTGTGAAAGATG
The DNA here is from genome assembly GCA_008086735.1 of Cheirogaleus medius. NCBI lineage: Eukaryota > Metazoa > Chordata > Mammalia > Primates > Cheirogaleidae > Cheirogaleus > Cheirogaleus medius. Next base: position 8,513,019 of record VBSM01003039.1, on the reverse strand, counting down.
AATTACTACTTGTCCGGAAAATAGCACCCTCTTTAGAGTTCACTAATTATTAGAAAATTACTATTAACTTTAAGCCCAAATCTGTGTCTTTGGAGGTTTGGCCCTTTGATCCTAGTTCTACAGGGAAACAAAATACATTAATGGCACAATCCCTGCATCTTCTAGCTAACCTAAACCTTTTTTCTTTTAACCTTTTCTCATGTGCAACAGCTGTTGAGTCCCTTCACCACTTCCTCTAAATTCGCTCCAAATAGAACTAGTTTCTCTTTCCAAATAAGTCTGTTTCTTGTGAGTGCCATGGAAAGGTATAGATGATCCGTGTCCATATTGAATCCCAGACAACCAAGTCTCAGTGTTATTTACAAGACTGTTAGAATTTCTAGCTCGGTTTTTAGAAGTATCAATCTTTGCAATGTTGAAATATAATCACTAAGCATCTTTATTTTTTCCCCTAAATTCATGTCTAGCAATTGCTTTCATTAAAAGAAAAATAGGCTCCTTTGAAAGACTGTGAGAAAATTGGCAATGTGTAGTTTTAAAATCTCTTCAAATTCTCCTATAAAAATAGAGCAACTAGACTAACACAATGAAAGATCTATGAACAATGTCTACATAAAAACTAAATGACAAGGTATTTCCATGAACCCCTAAATAAGAGTAGACAAGGACAAAGAGCTATGTGGTCTCAGCATCTGTGTGAGAGATGAGAAAGAGAGAGTAGCAAGGCTTCTGATGGCCCTGAGAATGGAAGAAACCCCAAATTAACAACATGTATTCACTGGAAATGTGATCGAAACTGGAGAGGGCTCTGCAGAATCTATTAATAATTCATTAGTTGAGTACAAGAGGACAGTCTAACAGTGCTGTAGAAGCCTTGGACCTGTAAACACACAAAACACATAAAAACTAAAGCTCCCTTCCAAGGTAAAGCCCTACAATGAGGAGAACGTACTACGAGTAAAAGCCACATTTAGCAGGACAGGGATAATAAAGGCCGAAGGAAAGTGAAGGTCCAGATAAAAGTAGAGACACAGACACAGTATGAGGCCATATTTTTATCATTTTGCAAAAACAACATGAGGAGGAGCTCTAGAACTATGAAAAGCTATCTTGGCTTATACCTCCTTTCTAAAAGTACAGAAAACTATTTCATTTATTTTAATTAATTTATTTAACTTAAAGAGCAACAAAAAAGAATCATGATCAAATCTCATCTAAGGATTTTATAAGAAAAAAAAGAAGGAATAGAATAACATCTATGCTGATAATAAGTAAATTTTTTGGTGTTATCCTATATGGGGTCTGTATCTCAGAATAATCAAATAGTTAAGGCAAATCTTTTATAAAAAATATTCTAATAATAAATGAAGAAAGATAAAATTAGTATATCACTTTGGCATACCTAATGAATTACTGGGTCTAGGTAATGACCCATCATTGACTGATAATGTCACACACAAAAAGACCACATCATCACCTATGAAAAAGTCTTGCAAAAAAAACTGAAATATGATCAGTGTTGTTCAATGGAACATTCTATGATGATGGAAATATTCTGTATCTGTGTTGTTACAATAGGCACTAGCCACATATGTCCACTGAGTGCTTAACATGTGGTGAGAGCAACTGAGAAACTGAATTTTTAATTTCATTTAATTCTAATGGCCATGTGTGGCCACAGAAAATACAAAGAGCAGAAGCGCATGGAAAATGACACCATAAAAGTTCCAATCAGCAAAATCTAGACCAGACCATAGGAACTCTACAGAACACATCCAGTTTCTTCAACACATTTGCAAGGGGAAAAAAAAGGAGAAATGGAATGAGAACCTATAGACTAAAGAGACTTAAAACATAGCAACGAATCATAATATATGGGTCTTGTTTGGACCCCAATTCAAACAAACAGACTAAAAGAAATTTAATAGACAATCAGAAAAACGTGAACACTGACTAGATTATCATATTACAGAAACGCTGTTCATAACTGACGCTCAATGATAAGTACATTCAGTTCATTACACTTTTCTCTCTAACCTTGTATGTTTCACATTTTTCATAGTAAAAATACTAATAATTTTCTGTCAGGCCAGATAGCCTTTAAACAAAATCTTCTTGCCTTTCTACACAAGTGGGACTACATCTCCTGTAAAAAGAAAAAAAAAAAAGTATCTCATATAGTCCAAAAATCAAAGCTTTTTTAATAATATCTGTGAAGTCATTTGCCTCTTAGATGGTCCTCTTTTTTTTTCCTTACAAACTTCTAACTTAGAAAATACTTTCTTTAACTTTTTGTCCAAAGCCTCTAATCCCTAGAGATGTTATTTTTCACTGTTCAGTGATTCCTTGACAAATCATTGAGCAAGACTATCAGTTAGTTTGACAATGCATGATGGCCTTCCATCCCATTCCAGACAGTCACTCTAGGAAGACAGCACATTTATTAATGAGTCCAAATACAGCTCCCTGTCCACCAATACAAATACTAACCATCACAGCTCAGCTCTCCTCAAGGCCAACGGTAGTTCTCCAGGCACCCATGCTTCCTTTTTTTTTTTATCTCAGGGAGTTACAATTCCCGCCCTCCCCTCTTCCCCCCCATACTGGTTATGTGACTATAACGGTACAGATTCTTTGCTCCGTTTTTGACACCTTGTAATTCAGTTTATTGATTTCCATGGACTTCCTCCTCAGTATAGCGTAGGGTCCTGGCACCTATCTCTATAGAAGATACCAATTCAACCTTGGTGTGCAAAACTCGATTCTTGAAGTACAGATCCTATTGCAGCATGTTGCTTTTCTTCTTCTGTGTCATCACAGTGATGACCCAGATTCAGGTTTTGGTTCCTACTTTTTCTTCTACACTATCCAAAATTCACTCTAACACAAGCAATAATGCAGAGGAAATTTCTCTCCAAACATGGTGACAATCACATTCAGTTTACATATAATTATAGATTACAGCACCCACCCCCTAGGTTTTTATTCCTATTAACATTGGCTGAGGCACTAGGAGAATTTTCTAACCTCCTAACAATCCATGGTAACTTCTCTGGTTGGGGAAAAAGTACTTATAGAGGGAACTGCTGGTACTGAGGTCACTCTATCTTAGACTCATCACACCAGTTTTATCTCCTGCCTCAGTCAGATATCATCACAAGGCTTTTGCCAGCAGCTTACTAGCAATGATTAGTAATAAACAGTAGGTTCCATATCACTAAACTACCAAATACAAATACAAACTCTCAAGGATTTTAGAGAAGCCCCTCAACCTTCTTTTTCCTCTTAAAATTAAGTATAAGTTTATCTGTTCATAGGGTTCATGATTATTTGAAGTATTCAGTATATAGACAGACTTGACTATTTCTCAATCAGATTATTATTCTTCATTACCAAAAATATAAAGTTCATTTAGTTTGAATGTTTTAAACTGTTTTATGACATGCCACTTGCTTATTTGAGGAACACATGCCAAAAGAAAACATTTATTCTAGGGTAAGATTAAAAAATGTTAACATATATGTGACTTATGGGTAGACATCCATGCACTAGCTATAAAGATTATCCTATCCCAGAAGTAAGATTAAAATAGCCCCCAAAATATACTCATAGAGGTTTAATCATTAATACTATTTGGTAGGATATTTGAACTGATTTCTTTATAAAAAAAAAAAAAAAAAA
>VBSM01003039.1:8492465-8509238 GCA_008086735.1 Cheirogaleus medius | reverse complement strand
AACAAAGGGAGACTCTGTCTCAAAAAAAAAAAACTGGGAATGACTTTGTTGCCCCCATTGTTTACCTATGCAATTTCAAGGTAAAAACTACTCAAACAAAATGTATGGCAAACTTCAGTAACTTAAGGGTAACTGTTGCTCAGAACCTTTGTGAGATGCATGTAAAAATACCTGAGAACTTTAAAACATAAAAAATCCAGGAAGAGATAAAATATCTGTGGCAAACAGTCTTAGTTAAAATGCACCTGGAAGTTCTATATTTATCAAAGGTTTTCTGTAAGATAACAGCAGAAAGGAAGACTTCTGACCTTTGATATGCAATAAGACAGCCCAAGAGAAAGCTAAGCGAGAATAGTAAAGGACTAGCAATGAAGGAGTAATAGATTTAACAGTTTTCACTGTGGAGTCCATGGCTTGCACAGTCATATGGTTTATTTACTCCTACATTTATAAAGAGAATTACCACCTCAGAACCATTCTGAAACAAGGAAGGGTATAAATAAACATAATAAAAATAGTCCTTGCAAAAATACTCATTTTCAGCCAAAAGACAATTAAGTTAATTTACTTTTGCCATCCTCCCCTTAATCATTTTTACCTTTAGGTTTTTGCATTTAAAGTTTGAACTAGGTTGCTCTAGTGTAATGAATGAGTTGATGAATAACACCTCCAAATTCTCTCAAGGTAGTATTTCTATATGTTGAGGTTTTAAGCTCTATGTAGGTAACAATTTACTTTCACAACCCCAAGAATTGTCATTGATGGTGAAATAATATTTAATGTCAAGATAAACAGATACTTCATCTGTTAATATAAGATAGAGAGCTGCAGAATGCCTCCAGGATAATTAGATTTTGGTGGGTAAGGATCCATTTCACCAAGCACAGGGGTTTTCTGGTTTTGGTTTTGGTTTTAATAGTCCATCCCCAGCCCCTGCATTGCCATCATGCTAAAGATTTCTTTTTCTTTCGCTTCTATTGACTTCTCAGGTAGCTAGCAGGCTCATTTTCATTCATTTATATGCAGACTTTTTTTTTTTACAAATCATAAAGCAATTCCTTCTGTATTCAGTATACAAACTCATAGGCAGCAATTTACATTCTTTATCAAGTGATTTACATGTGAGGGTATTTTTACTGAACTCTTAAAAAGACTTCCATTAGGAGGACCATAGAATAGAAGCACAGCTTCTAAACAAATGGAAGTTCTCTTTGGAAGAGTGAGAGTTCTATAGAGGGAGGAACTATTATTAGATCATTAAGTATTCACCTTTCTAACGTTTAATCAGGATCCATTTTCTCCCACCAGTTAGTCAAGGGAACTGACTGAGTCCTTATGCCTACCAACCTCAAAAAGAGAATGTAGAATATAATACACAGGGAGACAAGACAACCTTGTCCTCAAGCTGCTTCTAATCTAGCTGAGGAACAGAGGAAGACATCTGTGATAAAGCTGAAGAATGCAAAACTGCACCGAACAGATAATTCAGCATCCTTATCTGTTTTACCAAAAGGAAAAAAAAGGGCTTTAAAAACAAGATTGTGTTCAGTGGAACAAAACTGCCTTAGAAACTACTACATGGGGTGTGGGAGAAACCAAGTAAACCAGATACTCCCTCCACACCCACCAATTAGTTATTTTTTATCTTTTTACGAAGTAGGGATCTACAAGGGTTCTGTATAAAAAAATTATTTTGAAGTGCAACAAAAACACGAGTTTAGAAATCAGTACAGTAGGTCTCTCTGGTGCCTTTCAGTTCTTAATGCTCCACAATTTTATGATTTCTTAATCAACTCTGACTTATCACTCTACTCATTGACTTATGATGACACAATGTTGGTTTCAGGAAGACAGCAGCAAACAGAAAAACTGGGTGACAGGGCTTCAAATAGCCCTGAAAAACAATCAACAGAAGTAAAATATTCCCCATTTTAAAGTAGTGACAGTAACAAAATATTGGTCAACTGGCAAAATAACTGACTGGCAAAAGACTTGGAGAATGTAACTGGCTACCACTCCAGATGACTATTATCCTCAAATATAATTATTATTTAGCAACATTGCATCAATGGCAGTTCACCCAGTCACAAAAATCGTTCTGGACATCACTTAGTAAATAAAATGTATAGTGATACTTTTAATTGTAAGATGAAACCCCATTAAATGCCAACATTTTTTTTTAATCATAATGATGAAATGTACACCTAGGAGTAAATTGTCTGAACTTATTACAACACATAGTATCACCAAAATAGATAAGTGGAAGCCTGGAAGTATTCTTCCAAAAGGCTGAACATAGCAAATTACATTACCTGACCCTAGCTTGTGTACTCATTTTCTTTACTGTAATTCCCATGGAGTACATCCAATATCAATCATGACAAAAGAATCAAGTCCAGAACCACAGAATATGCTGGTTTTAGGGATCTTTAAGCAGATTAAATGCCACCATAGGAAAAACAAAAATACTTATTAGTGAGTCATTTACACAGAGCTGAAATGTTTCTCTACTGAGTTCACCCAAGGAAAATATATTGCCATTTGGTTCAAATATGAACTGTGTACTGTTTCTTTCATTAATGCCTTCAGTTCTCTACAATACAAATTGCAATACAAATTTGTGTCATCAATCTAAAAAGTCTGCACACATCAGGAGTCTATCTGTATGGCTACTGGACTATCTCTTTTGTACATGTGCTACAAATAGGCAGGGGCATTCAAAGGATAGATTTGTCTTCAACCAAAGTGAAGAGACTGATTTTAACTCTATTAAGTAAGCTCCTCCCCTCAACACCCACAAGTGCAAAACACACACGCACATAGAGCACCACAACAGACAACAAGAACAAAATCCGAATGATAGAAGACAATTCATGGTTGGTGTACCATTTAGTCTCAAGGAAGTATGCTCTATAGAAATTTCTCAATTACAAAAATCTCAGTGCCAGATGCCTTTTAAAGAAAGACACGTATGGGCATAATTGTGTTCTCAGAAGCATCATCACCTGACAGACATCAGAACGGATGCCAGTTTTCCAGAATCCTTGGCTACTTAGCTCCACTGTTACTTCTCGCCTCATTGTATTCTTCTGTCGTATTTTTTGGAGTGCTTCCTAGAAAAGAATTCATTATGATGAGTAACCCAATGTTTTTAAAGCAATATTAAGCCAAATATCAAGCATTAGAAAATAAGCTAGATTCATTTAGTATTACCCTTACATTCAGGTATTCAATCTCTTCCCACAAAATTACAGTATTTTATTGAAATGGAGGCCAGGATGCTCATAGCCTTGGGTATAAGGCAGCCTTTCCCAGTAACTAGATTAGAAAAAATCTAAACCAAATCTACCATTGTGACATATTTGAACAAATTATGCCCTTTCATATGCTTTTTTTCATGATGGAAAAAAAAAAGCCATGATGTTTGTGATTTGAAATTGGCATGTAAAAATTATGTTTATATCAAGCCTATGTTAAACATTTACATCTAAGACAATCAGTAAATCAACCTGCAACCCACATAATTCTAAAAGTTGCCTTCTAATTTGCTAAACTCTCACTACAAGGGAACATCTTATTTTTAAAAAGACAATGGTCCAAAACTTCACCTATAAGATGTAATCAGGAATTAACCCTTCCCTTTCACTGCTCTTGGAATAATTATAAAAAACAATTTTATACTTATATGCAATTCAGTAAAAACCTTATAGCAATTCATAATAACAATAGGAACCATCAACACATCCACCATCACCTCCACCATTGATTAAGCTCCTACTACAAGCCAAATATCATGGGAGGAACATTATATATAGTATTTCAGAAGTCCACACAACCACCTTTTTCCACGTGTGCACCAACAGATGGACATTTCACTCAGCCTCTCAGCCTTAGTTCCCTCCTTTCTAAAGAGGCTGACTGGCTCAAGTCACAGTCAGTGATAATGCCAGAATTTAAATATTTTTCCCAGCTTCTTAGTGTTCTTACACTACAGCAGAATAAAATCTCATTAAGAAAAAAAAATCTATGTTGATAGTGAATCCACTTATTCTTAAAATTAAAACTAAAACACAGGCCAGGCACAGTGGCTCACACCTGTAATCCTAACACTTTGGGAGGCCAAGGTACCTTGCTTGAAGCCAAGAGTTTGAGACCAGCCTAAGCAACATAACAAGACTTTTGTCTCTATAAAAAATACAAAAATTAGCTGGATGTGGTGGTGTGCACTTGTAGTCCCAGCTACTTGGAAGGCGCAGGCAGGAGGATCACTTGAGCCCAAGTGTTTGAGGTTGCAGTAAGCTATGATGACACCACCACACTCTACCCCAGGCAATAGAGTGAGACTCTATCTCAAAAAAAAAAAAAAAAAATTGAAACTAAAATATATGTGATCCCAGAATCCAGGGATATTTCCCCCCATAAGTAAAGAAATACAGAATTTGGGATATAGAACCTTACAATGTAAGTTCACCCTACTAAACTAGCAGACTTTTTACAACATTAAGACTAAGAAATCTGAATAAGATCCAATGTTGTATAATGTGCAATCTAAGATAAAAGGCTGATGTAGCAAATTTTAAGTTTTCTTTAATTTCTATGAAAGGTATATCAGATTCCCAGTGGTAGTAATCCATTAAGAAATTTGACTTTTTAGAGATAAAAATGCTCCTTTATATACTAAAAGATATTAAAAAATTAAATCAGTATAATATTGTGAGGAAGGGATTAAAGTATGATTTTTAAAAGATTCTTCTATCTTATTCTAGAAGTACAGTATAATTCAACAATCTTGACATAAACCTGAAATGTATCATCATTAATCATGAAGGAACGGGGTTCGATACAAACCTCCCTCTGTGCCAGCTTCTGTTTGTCAGTTTGTTTGACTTTGGGACTATTTGCTAGGAGGTGGCGAAGTTTCACATAACTCTTCCACAGTTTCTGATACCTAAGGAAAAGGACAGACAAATATCTTAGACAAAGAGAAGGTGAATCTAAAGTGCAATAAAACCAGTTATTTTAATAGGTCTGCTCAATCATACATTACATTCTTTTGAATATCCTTAATGGCAGCAAACCATCATTCTAAGGAAGAATATGATTTTTTGGGTTGAGGGGCAGGATGGCCAAGAATCAACTGGAACCTGGTGATTAAGTTGACTGTTGCTTATTTGGATTGAAAATCAGGTGTGACTATGAATGAACCTCTGGAAAGAATTCCAAAGAAGACATACAAAAACACTTTAACCAATGGAAACATGTCCTGTTTCTCATTGTTACCTCTTTGAAAATGACAAATTTTATTTAAATATGTACTTTCTGATATTTGTTGAAAGAAAGATCCCTTCCTTTATAGGGAGATTGTCGGTCTCTGAACTGCCTATACCAAAAGTGAAAGTTGAAGAGCATTAGAATAGAGAACCCCACTTGTGCCAATACCCAAGCTACAAAGTTGCATTCATTTTTCCACTGGAGAGGGGAAAAGACAAATGGCATATACCAATTTGTTTTTACCATGACAAAAACAAGCATATTTGTTGTAGTCAAATCTGTTATAATCTCAACCAGTCTAAAGGATACTGTTAAAGTGTCCTGGAAATGAAGAGAATATGCAGTTCTTTATCAATTCGCAGTCCTGCCATCTGAGAGTCCACGAGAGCCTAATCACATTCTACTAACATTTTTCTGACAAAAAGGGATTTTCAAAAGATTTTCTGTCATATTAAAACTGCTCCTCTCTTGGGCTTAATTTGGCCTTAACTTGGCCTCTGCTTTTTTGATAACATTTTTTTAGAGAATGGAGGAAAGAAAGAAGTACTTACACAGTGCCTGGTTCACTGCTTCATACTTTTATCCAAAGGGGGAAAAAAAAGAACAAAACCCTTTAGCCTCTTCTAATATATGTCAGCCAGAATTGTATTTACGAATTGAAAATCTCCCATTCCCTTCTCTCCCATTATGAATCTTTTTTTTTAAAAATTAAGTGAGGAAACTGTTTGTTTACCAAGGTAGGAAATCCAAACAGTCCTAAAGAATATAATGGTACTATCTCCATTCCCACACATCCTCATCTTCTCCCAGAAAAACACTAACATGCCAGTTGGAAAAACCCAAATGTGAAAAGTACATCAATCCTAAGAGTCAGAAGTCATGGCTCCTACTTCGAACACAACCCTTGACTTTGCATGGGATCTTGAGTTCTTAATAAGATGCCCCCAAAAATAGAACTCTGCATAAATTCGGCAGTGCTAGGAACCAATATGGTGCTACTTTCCTCTAGAGGGCACTGAAAAAATAAAAAATAATAATTATTATAATAATTGAAACCAATAAATGAAAAGTTCCTTAAAGTTTAAAAACATATAGGACTCATGTTGACCAATATTTCCAAGGATATTCTATTGTATAATAATTTCTTTCAGTCAAATATGTAGAGAAAATAATTCTTCAAAAGCTACCAAAATTGTTTTATTTGGTAACCTAAATTTGGAAGCATGGCTCATTTCAGTTCTTAATTTTTAAAAAGGAAAATATCCACTAAAGGGTATTCCTCTGCTAATTCAGCTGTTAGTAGAAGGTGAAATTGGCTAAGACAAACACTGAGAAATATCTTACTGTGGGTCTCCTGCATAACTCAACTGTGCAGGGCGTATCCCAAAGTGGACGATAATCGGAAAAGTAATCACATCGGGGTTGAACTGTTCACGATCCAGTTGATCGATACGGACAGAACTTGGTTTCTAGAGAAAAAAATCAAAGCCATTTATTCCCATAAGAAGTCTTTAAGTATTGACTTTAACCTAAGTAGGGAAAAATTAATCGGATTTTTTTCTAGGAAAGCCTTGTCCCCAAAGGGAAAAGGTCATTTAGAACCCTTTAATCATAGCAGCCATACTATCTAAAAACTATAACGTCATCCCTGTAAATGAGCTAAGCCATCTGGCATAATGAACAATGATTTTGTCCTTTTTTGCAGTCCACATAGAAACCTTTAAAAATTAAACTTTTAAAAGGACACCCAGTCAGATATAACTTTTTCTTAACCTCTCCAAAGGCTTACGGAAAGGAGTCCACATCACAGGAAAAAGATGCGCTGGCTTGTTCTGCTTTAATTTCACATTACAAATGAATAGCGTACTTCTATTCAGGATGCACAGACAGATGCCTCTATTTAAGTTGTTTTTTTTTTTTCCCTATTAGTTCTCAGTGTACCTTGTGTATTCCTTTAATTCTACACCTTTAAATTAGAAGATATGGTGGTACAAAGACCAAATAGTTAATAACCTTCTCTTATTATGTCCATGTAGGACATTTTTGTATTTTAACAGAGAGCCTTGTATGGTTTTTTTTTTCATGTCTAACAAAGAAAGAAGTGAATGGCTCATTCCTTCTGGACCATTTGTAAAATGCATTTCATCCTGAAAGTTTAAATTTGTGAAAAAAGGTAAAATCATGGAGAATATTTTTTAGCAACCTCCTTGCTTATAATCAACTCTCAGGGCAATCGCTAGTTAGAGAGTCAATTCTTACTAGCAGATTAGGGGGTCTTTGACTCAGTTGCTTTAGAGCCTAAGGCTGTAGGACTGATTCACACAAAGGTCAATAAGCTTCATTCTGTCCCACAACAATGACAACTACAGTCTGGTTGGAGGCCTGGTTTGTCCAGGGCAGCGCAATTTTAATGCTAAAACCAGGAAAGTCCCCAGCTACTAGGACAAGCTCGTCACCCTACCTACAACCGTAGCCCTGGTCAGCCATCTGGCAAATCCAACTAGGTGACAAAGAAGATAGATTTGTGTGAATTCATCCACATTAGTTAGAAAACAACTCAAACTTAAAGTTTTTAAAGAATATTTACATGTCATTTAATAATCAAAATTTCACTAGTATCCTGAAAAGTTGGCCTTTGCTCTCAAAATTAAAAAATGCAAAAGATTTTGTTCACATGCAATCTAATAACAAATTATTTAAATGCCCATCAACAGTAGCAACATGTTATTTAGGTCTAAGAAATGCTTTCATTATTTTTTGCATCAAAACAACAGGCTACATTTTTAAAGAAGGAATTGTGCAATAGAAGAATGCTATTGAATTATTCATGTTTCTGTGATTTTAAACACCATGCTATGGTATCAACAGAGGAAACAGTGATTTAAAATATCCACAGTATCTTTAAATTTATGAGGGTGGTGGGGAATGAAATAAGTTCTAGACTTTGGCCATACCCTATAACATTTATCATACCATCTTTGTGTAAGAATAAAAAACATTCTCACTAATGACCAAAGTATTCCCTGGCAGAGGCAAAGAGCTTAGGGAGAAAGATTAATTCCTTTAAGTTCTACAGCAATAAAGTATTTAATATGACCATAATGGCTTGAAAAATTTAATAAATTTCCCAATATTCTTGCCATTGGGCAATCTTTCAAAGCAAGTACTGCAGAAGATGAAACATAGTGTCATGCCTACTTTGTCCTCGAGTAACTTGCACACTTCCCAAAAGAATGTAATAAAAGACTGTTTGCATAATACTGAGTTTTCAAGATTTTTTTCCTTCTTTAAACATATCTAGATAAATACAAAAAGAGAATTAACTTCAACATTTTCCTAAGCCTGACACCCAAACTTACCTTTCCTAATTTAGTTATGATTATTTTCCATTATAACCTTGCATCCTGACTAGTCTGGTTTCCTAACTATCTTCAAAACTGGCATTATACCATCTCACGTATGGACATTTAATCATGCCAATAATTTATATAATTTCTCAATTTCTCAGAGACATTACTGCAGGGTTTATGAAGCATTCCTGGCAAGCCTGACCCAGTGATCTCTCCTAAAACTATAGGCTTCACTGACTGGTCCATTGGCTCAACAATTCATCAAAGATTCCTTTCATATGTATACACCTTGGGTTTTTACCTGGGCAAGCATCATATATTATAAACTTCACTAGCATCTGGCTCACATAGTAGTCCCTCAACAAATTAGTTGAATGGTGATCATGGTGACAGTAAATGTTATCCATGCCACTGGTTCTAAAACAAGCAATGGGTGAATTAGAAGCACCTGGGAATTTTTTTTAAACTCCAGATTCCTGGGCCCCACTGCCTAGAGCATATGGGATACAGTCAGTCAGGGCATCCTACAGTAGTTTGTAAATTTTTAATTTTTTAAAAAGCTCTCTAACTGATTCTCGGATTTCAGGAAAACTTAACTATGCCATAGAAGGAAACCTGGGGTGAACATGCTCCCAAAATGTCTACTGTAGAACATAGAACTCTTCAAGTGGAACAACCAAGATGAAAATGTACATCTCACACCATCACCCCATCCTCTGACCCTGCTCTAAACCTGATAGGAGGAATATAAATATATGCAACAGCTTAAAGAAGAAATTAAAATTCACAATCTTCCTCTCACAGTGCTACTACTTAAATATTTCTTTTAAAGTTGCTTTAATAATTGTTTATATGGCTTAACAGTAACACTGTAAAAATTGTATGATTTTCCAGTTTTAAACAAGTTTAATGTTTAAACATATTTTTATTAAACAATTTCACTTTCTAGATTCGTTTAATATAATCCATAGTAGCTGGAATATTTCATTTGCAAATAGCAACATTTTGTTTGTGCAGATGTTCCTGTCATAATGGATCCAGGGTTTTTATTTTATGAATCAAGGCTATTAACCAATTGGCAGCTCTTTAAAAAACAATAGCTTTGTTTAAATAGATTATTTTGTTTCTTTACATGGAAATACTTTAATTCTCCGTTTCTGAAAATTTTTATCCTGATAAGATGCCAATATATAACTATTTTATGAAACAAAATATTAAAATATTTTTTCTCTAAAGAGAGAAAATAGAGAGAATATATTTTCTCTTTATATTTTCTCTAAAGAGAAAAAAATTATCTGATACAAAGAAAAAGCTATGTTTTATATAAGAGAACTGATCATCTTTTAATTCTGTTTTTAATTTTTGAATTTTTGCTTCAAAAATTAACATTAAAAGTTTAATTTTTAAGGCAAAAGATTTAAGAAGCAAATAAATGAGAAATATATGTAACTATCATGGTAAAGGATCAATAAAAAAGGACAAATCAGCTAGTAGGCAATTATCAAAAGAAAACATGAATGGCGAATAAACGTTTAAAATATCAATTTTCATTAGACAGCAAAATAAATACAAACTAAACTAAACAATATATTTTTGCCCCTATCAAATAGGCAAAGTTGTTTCCTTTAAACTAATATAAGCAGGGAAGTGGGTACTCTCATATGCTCCTAGCCAGAGTATAAATTGTATAGCCTTTCTGGAAGGCAATTTGCAACATGCATTAAAATGCGCAAGTATTCAGACAGAATAAATTTACTAATCAGGTGAATTTACTACTAAATATGCCTAAATTATAATATTTTTATTTCCTAAATATTTAGAGGAAAAATTACTCACAAGGACAAGCAGCAATGAGTACCTAAAGCTTTTAAAAGGTGCTATTATCGTTTTTGTGAAACAGTCAAACCTGCAAGAAAAGGTGATTCAGCCACTGAATGTACAGACACCAGAACATACCGTCCCAGGGTTGGTGACAATCATGCCTTTGCATTCTTCTGCATATTTCTGCCACTCAAGCTCCTCCCACTGCAGCATGTTGGCAATCTCCTCCTCGGGCACCAGGGCTTTGCTGCACCGTAGCAGGTAGAGGAGGATCTGGTGCATGGACAGCACTTCCTTTCCTCCATCTTAGGGGGGAAAATCAGGCAAGTTACTCAATCAACAGCAAATCATCAGCTCAATAAGGAAAAACAACACAATGGGGGGAAAAGAGCATGTATAAAAAGGTAATTTAAAATTTACAGTTTAACTAGATGCCAAATAATATGAAAGCCATTCATTCCATTGATGAACAGTGCTCATAAACCATCTCATTTAGTAAACTGGCAACAACATTATAAATGATAAAAGGCTCCATTTGTGAGGTATGAATATAAAAAAGATGCTTACCTAAATAAATTTAAAACCACCTCGCATAAAGAACCACAGTTTATTATATACAGAACCATGTTATGTCTTAAACATTTTGTCATTCTTTCTAGGGTAACAGATGAAAGCTCTTTAGAAGCTATGTTACTGTCTTAAGGAAATTCTAAGCTTTTATGAGATATTTATGGATGTTTTCAATAAGCTATTGTTGCATTATGGTCTAATTTTTTGGTGCTAATGTGCTGCACCTGCCATGATGAATAGAGCTAAAGAGTCTGTACTAATATAGAAGATCATTATGGCGTTAATACATGGAAAAAATACCAAGTGTTTTGAGGCTTACAGAAGCATATATCATCAAGTACAGGAGATTAAAAAGTACAAAAAGGGCATCATTAAAGTACCTTGGAAAAAGCCAACTAATCTGGTACGTAAGGAACCAAAGACATCCATTTAACATTAATGTGGGGTCCACAGGCTTCTACCTTTTCTTTGGGCTTGGCTTCTTGACCAACATGATCTTCGTGATCAACGTAATCTTCTAAGAAGCCTGAGGTGAGCAGGTGGACAAGAAAAATTCTACAGCCAAGATATGTTTCTGTACATTACATGCGCATACATACAGAACAGCAGGAATCAAGGAAGCCTAGAGAGCCTTGAAAAGAACTGCCACACTACCTAGATTCACTAGCAACTAAGGAAAGTGTAAAACAGTATTTGCTTATAATGTCTGTATTTGGTGAGACTGTTTAAGAGCACTGGGGCCTGTAAAGACACATTAGGCGTCTAAAATACCATAAAAGGGAGTAGAGTGTTGTTTTACTGTAGGGTAAGAAAAAAGATTCATATTTTTATGGGGGAGAGGGGAATGGTGGAAGGAGTCAGATCCAGGTATACAAAACAGCACCAGAATTCCCCCACAAGCAGTTATGGCTGACCAATCCATGGCACTTCAGATAAAAGGGTAATGGACTAGAGCCATTGAATTTAACATGAAAAGACTGAAAGAGCAACTAGGAGAGAAGAATACTTCACCCTAAAAACCAGGGATTTCTTAAAGGCTCAAACTCTGTGGTAAATGAATGGTATAGGTATCACCCAATTTAGGAGAAGAATACCTGCAAGAAAAACAAACGAGGCCACCAGGTTTTGATAAGAATGCCAACTACCTACTTTCTAGTTTGGGTGCAAAGCTACTGATGAGGGAAGAGTTAAGTTTTATAGCAACACAGAAACTAGACATAATAAAAAAAAAATACACATGAGGTGCAAAGTTGGTAATGCTGAAAGGAGAAACTACAAGTCTGTGTTGAAATCTGCTAAATATTTTAAATGGCAACTAAACCTTAAAAAGACTGTTATTTACCAGTGTAGAAAAGTATAAGCTCAGGACAGATAACCTGAAGTGAAAGGTTTATCAAGGAAGGGGGCTTGAGACTCGGCTCCCTGTTTGGTATTGGGGTTTATTTCTTTATGGAAATGTAAGGGAAGGTACACAAATTAGTGTCCTGCCAGAGTCTATGGGATGAGGGCTGTAGCCCCCACTCCTAGCCTGGCAAAACAAGATACTCCATAAACATCTGTGGAATGACTTTCTGAAGCAGACAAATAACTTGGCCACTTGCTCTCAGACTACCATGAATTTACTAATGTTAATGAATTGGCTCTTTGGGTTTGTCTGCTTTGCCACATGTTTATGTGGGGATTTATGGAACTATGTCACTGAGGGCTAGGAAGTAATTTTTATCTTCTTGGCTGGAATAAATAGGACATGATATAAATGAGAAATGAGAGCGGGTAAGCTAAGGTTAGCAGGAATTCTGCCAACTCTGCGACTGGAACCGTGACAACGGCTCATTATTCGGGAAGAACTGGAGTTTGTGTTTCAGGGAATGAATCTGGACAGTCATTAATGAACTGACAGACTTTATAAACTGTTTCTTAGAGACCCAATTCCCCCTCAGTTTATATTGCTTGATTATTTATATGGTTATTTGGGGGAAGGGAGCAATTTGTTAGGGAATTTGTGTTAAGTATACGGTTGCTTAGACCAGTATTTCTGAACTGTGTAACACTCAATTTTAACACACACATATAAAAATACCTTCTTTCTCTACACTGAGAATAACTATATGACTGCATTACTATGTCATCTGTATATTTCTACTAAGACACCTTTATATAATCTTATTTTCTGAAATTTGTATTAACAACAGGCATTTTCTAAATTTTCCAAATATAAAGGTATATTAAGATGCTATATCCATTGATGTTTGTTCAAACCACACTTTGCCTTCTAGAAATTCTGAGACACTTTCTCCCCACTTGGGTCCCTGCCAGCCATACCTGAAAACTGCTCCAGATGGGGTAATTTCCAAAAATCAACTTTCTAGACAATGTGCAAAACTGATTCAAGATTTTCAATGCTTTAGTATAGCGGTGATACAATGAACAGGCTTTCCCCTAAGCGCAATCTTACCTTCTTGTATTATCACCCACCCCAGCCACAGTTACAGTCAGAATAAAACCTTAACAGGCATGACGCAGTGGCTCATGCCTATAATCCTAGCACTTTGGGAGGCCCAGGCAGGAGGACTGCTTGAGGCCAGATGTTCAAGACCAGCCTGAGCAAGAGTGAGATCCTGTCTCTACAAAAAACAGGAAAACTAGCTGGGCGTGGTGGTATGCACCTGCAGTCCCAGCTCCTTGGGATGCTGGGGCAGGAGGATTTCTTGAGCCCAAGAGTTTGAGGTTGCAGTGAGCTATGATGACACAACTGCACTCTAGCCCCAGCAACAAAGCAAGATCGTGTCTCAAAAAATAAATAAATAAAAATAAAACCTTAACAAACTGGGTTTAGTTCATATCAGCTATTTTGCAACCAAAGGTAAAGAGTAGAATAAGAAAAAACAATAATGTCAGAAAATTCTTATAATCTCAATAAATTAGTCACACTGTAATTTGGCAAACTGGCCTATGTTAAATAATCCTTGGTTTAAACTATCAAGCTTAATTTTGAGTCAATTTGTATAAAGCAACTGAGACAGCTGTCTTTAAAATGGGTAAACTGGAGGAAGGGACTGGAGGAAGGAACTGGAGAAAGATTATGATGACTGATAAAACTTGAACTTTCAATTAGATATTGTAATAAACTGATGTAAATAAAAAACAAATAAGAATAAGAAGACCAAGAAATACCTGAAATGTACGAAAAGTTGCTCATTCTCACAGAAGTTCAAGAAACATGCAAATGATAACAATGAGATAACTTTTTGCATATCAAATGGACAAAACTATAAAAGACTAGTAATATCCAGTGTTGGCAGGTGTGTAGAAAACAGAAACTTTCAAAAACTGTTAGAACTACAAATGGGTATATATCCTTTCTGGAGAGAACTTGGTCAACATCTTTCCAAATTTAAAATGTGCATACTATCTTAAATAGTTTCACTTCTAGAACTTTACCTTATGGGAACACATAAACGCAAAACGATAGATGCACAAGACTATTCCTGAAGTATTTATAAGGAATGGGAAAAAGAGATCTCCAAAATATTCATCACTAGAGGAAATGTAAAAAAATTTAATGTCCATCTATACTATAGAACACAATGTATGCAATGAGGCCAAGTGTTTATAGAGAGAATGTCTGAAGTATTTGAGTAAAAAAAGGCAAGTTGTATAACATGTTTACTGTCATATCACTTAAAGAAAAAATGCAAAATTCTTCTATTCTTCTTAGGTAAGTTAAAACAAATACAGGCCAGGCATGGTGGCTCATGCCTGTAATCCTAGCACTCTGGGAGGTCAAGACAAGAGGAGCCCTTGAGGCCAAGAGTTTGAGAGCAGCCTGAGCAACATAGCAAGATCAATGTCTACAAATAATAAAAACTTAGCCAGGTGTGGTAGCACACACCTGTAATCCCAGCTACTTGGGAGGCTGAGGGAAGAGGATTGCTTGAGCCCAGGAGTTTGAGGTTGCACTGAGCTACAATGATGCCACTACACTTTAGCCTGGGCAACAGAGCAAGATCTTGTCTCAAAAAAAAGTTTATTTTAAAAAAATGAGAGACAATTTCAAAGAATGTTTGAAAAGCACATTCATTAGTAACCAAATCACATGAATATTTAAATAAGGCACTTTTATAACCAATTAATTAAAATCAGTAAACAAGTGAGGTCTGTTTGATTAATGAGAAAAAAAAAATCAGTAAACAAGTATTTATTGAGTCTCTGCTATGCACCATGAAGTATGTTAGCACTGGTGATACAAGAAGACAGATAATGTTTACTCTTCAGCCCCACAGAGCTCACCGTTGAATACTGTAGAAAAGAAGAAGAAAAGGAGAGAAGAAAGGGGGGCAGGCCAAAAATGCTAAAAATTAGTAATAATGCATTTTTCATGGCACTATAAGCTGATGTTATTCCTTTAACAAGAAATTTGGCACTATATATCATGATCTTTAAAAATATCCATCTGCTCAATGAATTATTAAAAAATAAGACGCAAAGCATATACTAGATGACAACTATGAAATATAACCCTTATGCACAGGAAAAAATGGAAATATATATTAAAGTGACCTTTTTTAAACTTATGATTTTCTAAAAGATCTTTAATGAAGTCATATAGTAAAAAACAAACCCACCATAATTGGCTACCCAATACCAAAATGCATTTTATACATTAGGTATTTTTCTGTATCCTTCAGGGTTTTCTTCATATGTATATTTTCAAAGGGAAGACTAATGAAAAAGTAAATCCTATTTAAAAATAAATCAATAGGGCTTTTTCTTTATGACAACCTAAATGTTATCGCTACATAGAAGTAAACAGCCTACATAAGATTTTTCTTTAAGATGATTTTAAAACTGCCCACTTGCTCTTAGAGATTTGTTTGGTCATAAAATGCCTAGAGGCAGATAGATACAGAAAGGAAAGGCATTTCAACAAACTTACTCTAACATGAGTTTCTAATAAGTTTACTGCTTAAACTCCATTATAAAATCAAAGATGCATTCACTTGAAAAGAAAAAAGGGCATCTCAATAAAATAAAATCAGCCATGAAAAGGAGAAAAGCTTTTGAATGCATTTCTAAACAACATAAACATTAACAATACTAAAAATATGAGTAATGCTAACGTAAAATAAAAATAAGCCATTGTGATTGCCTAGATTGAGGAAAGAGCAAAAAAGGAAAAAATGTTAGGAAAATTTAAGCCAGAACGAGTAGACAAGAAAGAAAACCCACAAAGGAAGAATCGCAGAGATAGTAAGTAAGGAGAGCCCAGAAGAAAGACAAAGTCAAGAGCCCAGGCATCACATTAGGGAAGAGACTAACACTGAAGGTCATGAAAGGCTAAAAGGATGGAAGGATGGCAACAGGAAGTGAGATACTAGAGTTAGATTCTAGGGATAAATTCATTTAGGATGATTGCATGGCCCAAGGCTTTATCTTGAGATTGGGTGGCAACGTTGTAACAATCATTACAGTAGAAAAAATTAAGAAATTGTACAGCTCAGGAGACAATGGCAAGTGAAGTTGACTACACTAGTAACAGAACTTCGCTGAGCAAAGAAACTGGAAGCCAGGTTTCTCAATGTTTGATAAAGCACATAATTGACTAGGAAATCATAAAGAAAAAAGGAATGGGACTAGGGTTGCAGAAGCCTCAAAAGAAAAGATTTTGTCAACAAAAACATATCCAAAAGATTTCATTAAAAATCCAACCAGGCCGGGCGCGGTGGCTCATGCCTGTAATCCTAGCACTCTGGGAGGCCGA
>VBSM01003039.1:8480920-8492205 GCA_008086735.1 Cheirogaleus medius | reverse complement strand
AAAAAAAAAAAAAAAAAAAAATCCAACCATTTTTAAAAACACTAAATATAATGCTATATCTTATAGCCGGATTCTTGAAAAATATTAGAAAACAGTTAAGATATTGCTTTAAAAAAATTAAGTCATATAGTTACATATTTAATATAGTAGAATAAACTATTATATTTTTTCACTGTAAAATGAATTAAAATAAAATAGAAAAAAAATCACAATAATCCTACCACCTTAATACAACTATTATTACAGTAATTTTTCAGCATAGTTCTACTCATACTGTATATAAAATTTTACACTAATTCTTTTCCAATTAGCCATATGCATTTTTTAGGCCACATGTATTTTTCCATGTTAATTTTAACACTTGCAAGGTATTTTATCAGGCAGATTTTCAAAACTTATAACAATTCTTCCATTGCTCATCCTATCTGGAGCCACCATAAATTATGCAGGGACATAAATCAGCAAGTATATTTACATTTCCATGCCCAACCTGAGAAGTAGAGGATTAACAGTGACTGAAGTGGGAAAGTTGTCCCTAAAGACTGAAAGGAGAATGGCAGGCTTATTTTCAGACACACTATCTCACCAGGTCACTGACAAGCCAAAAGATTTACCTGGAAGAAATCTTACAAAACGTGGCATGAAATGAAATCTTGGGCAGCAGGGAGGACTGTCTTCAAACAAAGGACCTAAAGCAAACAAGTGAAAAGGAAAGAAAAAAGAAATCAAACAGCCTTAAAAAGCAAACACTGCAACTTAATTTCTAAGATTTATGATAACCACAAAAACTACCACCAGAAGTAGAGACATAAAAAATACCACCATCTCCCCCCACTCTTCTCCTCAGTGGCTAAATCAATCATTGGCAACTGCTACAAGCACCCAATTAAGACTGCAATGAAGAGACTACAGGAACTCAAGAGGAGAATGAAAGCCCCAAGGAGCAAATATATATGGTAAAATTTTTTTTTAAACCAAGCTTTTTATTATAATTGAACTATTAAATGATATAATGTGCCTATGTGTTAATTCCATCCCATTGTAATCAATACACTAAAAAAATTTTAAGAAATACTATTGGTTTGAAAAGCCATTCATCAACACATTGCTTTAAAAATAAATGTTTGCTGAAATACAGACACTTCCAAAAGAGTAAATTATTATCTGAGTACCAGGCATCATGTCTTTGAATCTATCCAGCTCACTCTGCACGTGTGCACATGCATGAGTGTGTGTGTTTTAATGACTAACGGAAGTTTTCTGTTTTATAATAAACTGTCATTTTAGAAAATTTATTATGGTAAAGTTCACTAGATTTAAAATATCAACTAACGGTATTTTCCCTAATACACATAAATCAAGGTAGTCACTCATAATAATTGGTATCATCTTAATAGGCATTATCAAATTGTATAGAGCAAAATCCACAAGAACTTATCCATGTTAAATGATAGCAAGCATTCCTATGAACATTTTTCCCTGGATATTCAAAAAACAAGAGGAATTTCAACTACGGTCCCACCGCTTTTCACATATACCATAAAGTTCTTCTACAAGCACTACTCTTTTCTTTAAAACCTATTATTTACCTTTAAGATTCCAGTCATATAATTCCAAAATATCTCTGAATAGGAACAGTGAAAAGAGTTCAAGCCCTTTCACACAAAAATTCTGAAAAATAAACCAAAATCAAAT
Organism: Cheirogaleus medius; assembly: GCA_008086735.1. Taxonomy (NCBI): domain Eukaryota; kingdom Metazoa; phylum Chordata; class Mammalia; order Primates; family Cheirogaleidae; genus Cheirogaleus; species Cheirogaleus medius. Next base: position 8,490,510 of record VBSM01003039.1, on the reverse strand, counting down.
TACTATAGATCTGTAAATATATATGAACTGAATGTTCAACTTTTTCGAGTCTAAGTACCTTAAAAAGTGTCTGCTGAAACTGTACTAAAACTATATAATTTCCTTAAAAGTTTGGCAACTGTCCTATAACAGCTCACTGCTGTAGGACAAAATTTCAGACAAAAATGCCATAAGGATTCTTACAAAAATGTCAAATTAGCCCTTCTCAGTTTACAAATAAAATCATGTGAAATTTAAAAAGGTCTTACTTATGTCATATTTTTCTAACCCAATTATAGAATGTATCAGAATCTCCTGGGGACTTTTTGTTAATTCAAGTTACATATACACACCTATAGGCTTTGATAAGCTTTCCCCCACTCCCATCTCACACATCCAGAATCACTGTTACAGAGTTTTCAAAAATCAGAGGTCTTTTGTACCCTAAAAGTTCAAATTCTTGATGAAGGCAAATAAAGGGCTAAGAAGAACTATAAAACTATGTACCAAAATTTCTCCTATAAACAAGCTAAACAGATGATATATCTGCAAGTGAAATCTGTCTCATAATTCTTCCTCCTACTTGTTCTGCTCGGGGTTCATATATCACCCTGCATGATATCATGCCAGTAGTCACAGACTTTTACAATAGCAAATGAAGGCTTATGACCTTAAAATCCAAAAGGAAGCCAAAAAGCTCTTCTAAGCGGGAGAATAAAGGGGCAGTTCTTTTTGAAAGGCAGGTAAAATGAACAAGACTTGCTCAGAATGAAATAGGTACCAACTAAACATGCATGTCATGCCCATCAATTCCCCTCCACGCTCCCTGCCCATGACAGAGCTGTCCCATGAAACGAGGTTTGCAAGAAGTGCCAAAAGCTCCAGAAATCGACCCTGACTCCAACACAATGTTAAGTGCACAAGCTTGTTTGCTGTCTAGTTGTTATTTCTTACTGTGATTTGTTGACATCACTAAATTCAAGACCAAGCTATGAATCATCCTGAGATTCGCATTAATCTTCCTTTGGAATTTTAAATCTCTTGCATATATTTAGATAAATCTGCTGCTGAGCATCCGCGATGAAAAATAATTAGGAAAAATATGTAAATATATGGGAAGAAAAATGAAGCAAGCATTGATCTTGTCATTGGAGATAAATAAAATTATTCCAACAGCTATCAGATTCAGTTTCACTATTCCAATTTCCTCTCTGATAATGGCCAGTAACCAAAATCTGTCCCCAGCGTAAAACAAACTAGAAGCAGATGTAAAGTTAATATCAGTAGATGTAACACAAGGAGAAAAGGGTTCAAAAATAGGTCAATGAGTTGAAAAATGACGAAAATTTTAACTTTGACACTAGAACTACATTTCACTGACCCTTTCAAAAGTGAACGTGATACTTAGGGGTATTCCTATGGCAAAAGTCACGTTCAATGCTTTAAAATATAAGTGTGGAATAAATGAATGAGCAAACCACGGCAAGCTGTTAAACAATCTTTTCCCTTACCTCAGGCATCATCTCTTCAATGAAATGAATCGTGTAGTCTATGTTGAATCTAATTACTTTACACAGTGGAATCTGCAATAAGAAGAAGCGAGGTTCAGTTTCCCAATACCTCCCTGCAGGCTCACACTGCACATGTTTGCTACCTCATCCAGGAGGCCATAAACCAAATGAAAAGGTATCACCTATTTAAGCTATTAACCACACTGTACATGACGCTTGACCACAACTGCTGGATTTTAATGACAAAAACACAGCTGGCCCGGCCTCTCCAAGAAACCTGGATAATGTTGGTTTTTAATTAATGGCATTAGCAGCAACAACACAAACATGACAAGAACCCCTTAAAATGAAACATATCACCTCTAAAGAGTTAAGAAACCATAATCATAAAAATTTCTTTTTCTCAGGTTTTTAAAATCTTTGTTTTTTCATGCAGATCAGGGATGGCAGGCTGATAACTTATCAGTATGTATTCACAGGTCATTGAAAAGCACAATTCATGCTGCCTACCCAGCTCCTGAGCAAAAGCAATTGTGGTAATAAATAATAAATTATAATAAAAGTGAACGTGATACTTAGGGGTATTCCTATGGCAAAAGTCACGTTCAATGCTTTAAAATATAAGTGTGGAATAAATGAATGAGCTAATAATGAATGAATAATAATAGCTAACATTTATTGAGCCAGGAGCTATTCTAAATGCTTTACAATATTCACTCATATAACCATCAGAATAACCCCATGACATAGGTTTGACTACTATGCCCATTGTACAGTGGAGGAAACTCAGTCAGAGAGTTGTCAGGTCCCTTGCCTAAGGTAAGAGGTAGCTGGTGAATTACAAAGTCTTCCTTTAGAGCCCAGCTCTTAGCCGCTAGAATACATACTTCTCATTATCTGTTCTAATACTCAGGGTATGTGTGAAAATGAAGGAAGGCTCAGCTTGAAATAAATCCACACCTGTCTTATTTTACCAGTGTCTCATCAGATACTACCCTACTGCCTACACATAATAGATTTTCTGTAAATATATCTTCAAATGAATGGAAGAATGAGAAAAGGAGGGAGGGAGGTTACTGAAGGGGCTTGGCTGGCTATCTGGGGGAAATAACAGGCACAAAAGCACTAGAGATGTGTTAAGTGAGCTTTTCTGGCTGCTTAATCTGTCTATAGGACAATTTTATACATATGTAATCATTTTTACAAACCATAGCAACCAAAAAGAAACAAATTTTAATTCTACCAGCAAGAGGGATGGTAAGAAAAATAGTCTTATAATGCCATCTACTGGAAATCTTTTTCTCAGAAATTAGTTTAGGTGCTTCTTCATTTTTTTTAAAGGAGAGAGTAGTTAATTCAAGTGAAATTCATAATTAACTTTAAAAAGGGATCCATTTTCAGCCTTTTTATGGTAATGAGTACTAAACATTCAAAGCAACATGCTAAGGCCACTACCATTTTTAAGTTCTGCTTTATTCCTATAATCACTTAAAAATATTTAAGAGTTACAAATTTATGGATGTTCAATGTATTTTTAAAATACCTATTCTTTGCTAACAACTGTTAGGTTCATAGTTACTCTAAAATAAGCCACAGGCTCTACCTTAAAAGGCAAAGATCTAAAAGAACAAAGGCATGTAAACAACTACAAACAAAATACAACACAATGTAATTTCTAATTGCAATTAAATAACAAACAAGTAACCAAAAAAAGTATAAAATGCAAAAGAACCAAAGAAGAGGTAACATTTGTGTTATCTTCAAAGACCGGAGGGATTTTCCAGAAAAATAAAGTTGAAGCAGAACAGGTGTTTAGCTTCCAAAAGACAGAGAATAGGGAGCTGGGAGAAGTCATTTAGCTGTTCAGAGGGAGAAATACATGGAGAGAGAAATGCCAGGTGATTCTAGAAAGCATAAACTCTATTACATAACCATTCTAAACCATGTCAGAGCTTATGGCTATATGGCAACGAGAAGTCATTCAAGAACTTTAAATAAGCAACTATCATTGTTTACATTTTAGATAAGTCACTGTGGGAACAGTGTGGGAATGGCTTGTAGGGGAGCAAGACGACCAGAAGGACCAGACTGGAGTCTAAAGCAATAGTCCAGGTGCCAAATGAAGGAGAGACTGGAAAGGACAGGAAAATTTTTAAACATGGTTAGATGTTACTGAGATACACTGTGACCATTCTGATGTGGGAGTGAGAGAGAAGAAAGAATTGAGGAAGATTTCTGGGTTTCTCACTTAAGTAACCAGGTAGGTAATAGTGGCATTAATAAAAAGCAGAAATTCATGACAATGTCCCCTGAGTCCCTCAAATTCAATATATGGGGAAGATGAGTTTAGTTTCACACAGGTTGAGGGTAACATACCTGGGGGAACATCAAGGAGGGCATAGTGAAAGGCAATACATCAGAGCTATACGTCACAGCTGTAGGGATCAGAATATGCATGGGAATAAAACCATGGGAGGAAATGAATTACTCAGGGAGAGAGTATGAAGGAGAGAAAAGGACCAGAGCTCTTAGGAATATTCAAGAGGCAGTCAGAAAGAAAAAGCAAAAGCGCAAACTTTACTTCTTCCTATCATGTGCAAAAGCTCTCTGTTAGATGATTTATCCAAGTACAGCCCATTCCTCATCTCATTTTAACTAAAGTCACTTATTGGAATTCTTTCTTTGACCTCATCTCTTTACATACACTTAATTTTCTTTTTGGGCTTCCATCCATACCACCAAAGCCCTTCTCAGACACGTAAATTTGGAAAGGCAGGATCTCCTTACCTATTTAAACTGATCTCCAAGACTCAAAGAGAACTTGTCATTTTACTACACACTGGTCAACTAAGAAACTGTATTACTGCAAACATCACCAAAACAGCTCCCAATCAGGGCCATCAAAAAATATAAACACCTACTATTATTTCTTAAAATATGTTTGAATACTTAAAAGTAAAGAGTATCACATGTTGACTGACACAAACTCCTATCTCATCCCAGCAAAAAACAAAACAAAACCCTCCCTAAACCTCTACATTCTAACTCTACTACTTTCAGGCACTGGACCAAATCCAGGTGTCAACAAGGCAACTAGAAATGCAAAACCAACTAAGTTGGGAGAGAAATGATCAAGGGTTTTTCTTGTGCTTTTGACAATGGGATATGATATTGTGCAACTAATACTTATATCCTTATAACTTCAGTTAAGTTGTCAAACCCTTAGTAACATCAGGTATTATAAGTAGTAACAAATATACTATGTAAATGGATAAAATGTTCTTGGAATGCTCTATACTTATACTTAGCCAGCAAAACTTTCAATTCTCTTCAATTCAAGACCTTAAGAGAACTCGTCAGAACTAGATTTAGTGGAGATTTTATCATTACCATCATTTGCATGCCCTCCTTGCTGATGTTCTCTCACTAGCAAGAATATGAATCAGATCAGTAAAGCGATTTAAAAATTCTTCTTTTGGGGAGGCTATTTCAAATTCAAGAGGCCTTTGATGGAGCTAATTCCTATGAACTGTAAAACACTCAGCTTAAGACTCGATTTATTTTATCAACATCTCTAATGTAAGTGATGGGGCTCTTCATTACAGAGTAAATTTCTCAAGTTTTGAGAATTTGAGTATTTACATAAAATATATGCTGAAGTCAGGAATTTTTCTGTCCTACCTTTTATTTTATAACAGTAACAACTTTGATTAATTTAGCGTTCATGGCTCTCGGGGCCAAGTCTTGTGCTGGGAGACTTTAAAAAAAAAAGATGTCACCTACTCACATTTGTGTGAACCTAAAACTGCTCTAAAAGACAATGTCTATCTTTAAAAAATTATGCCTGATTCTCACTCAAACAGCAAGCACTGCCATCATTAATGAAGCTCAAAAAATCACTTGTCTGAGGTCAAAAAAGAAAAATTAGAAGATTCAAACCCAGCTTTATCTAACATCTTTTTCAAAACAAGAGGTACCAATATTTCTCATGTGCCAAACACCATGATAAACACTCTTCATGTGCCGTCTCATTTATTTTTCACAAAAGCCAATGAGATTGCTACAACTAATCCCCCTATCTTACAGATAAGAAAACCAAGGCTTATAAAGATTGAGATGTCAAATCACACAGCTAGCAAGTAGTTTTCACTAATATTTAAACCCTGGTCTTTCTGAAGCCACTCTGCTTTCCTTCTTTGATTAAGGTGATCCCAAAAGTCAAAATGAGATCTAGAGAATTAAGAGATAAGATAATAAATAATTTTAAGTATTTTCATGATAACTTAACTATGTGTATTTTCAAGCCCTCTGGGGGAAAAAAGAGAAAGGCATTAGGTGGGGTGGGGGGCAGTCAGCTATAAGATGATGAGATTTGGTGTAACAAAGGGTTTAAGTGTCTAAGACACTTTAAAAAAAGCAGAGAAACGATCAAAATTCAAAAACCTCCTATTGCCTTTTCATAAAGATTATTTAAGAGTGGTCCAGTACTACTGCCTTTTCTGTATTAGTGAACAGATGGTCCACCCTAGAGGTAGATATAATATGTATCATCAAATGATTTTATTTTTACATTTACAATGTAATCATCTTCTCAAAGCAAATTCTGTATGATAAAATACACTGTGGAATAAAGAAAATCTCATTAGGAAAACAATTTGTTTTAAATTAGCATCGCTACTATGGAATCACATGTACTTATAAAGACAAAAAGAATGACAGAAAGGGCCAAGGTAAGGCAAAGATTTGAGTCTTACTTTACTCTCCAATGGAACAGAGTTTCAAGTGTTAAGCAAACAGTACCAAAATAACTTTTCAAATTGCAAGTGTAATTTCATGTAACCAAACTAGAAAAGATTAAAGAACATTCTATTTTGATGTGGATATATCATAGCTATAATTCATTAAGTCCTACAACAGTGTCTCGGTCAAGTATACGTCCAGCTGAAGGTAGAGTGAATTGTCCACAACACTGCAGGAAAGGATGTGCAGCAGCACACTCGACCCAGTTCAGATGCTGTTGTAGGACTTCCTGCCAGGACTGCTAGCATGGAGATGGAAAAGGTTTGACTCACAGATACAGAACTTCCATTTGAACTGATTAGCAACAAAGTAGCCCTAATACCTGTATAAAAATATTGGGAATCCACATGTCAAAGTCTCTTAATGAAGACATATGTCTGAAATTCAAAAGCAGAAAACTATATGTAAATTCTTCAGGTTCCAAATGTCCTGAACAAGCTCTATTTCTCTTTCTATTGCTCAGAGACTAAATAATAGCTTCTCCTTAAAACTGTCCAACTTTCTTTTGAAGGACACTCAACCCAAAATAGCTTTAACACATTACTCCACAGTTTATCCTCCGTTTTCAGTCTTTCACACTCTCAAAATGTTATTCTGACACGTTTACTTATACCATTTAATGTTGACCGAACCTGTGACTCATTAGCACAGACGTCACACTGCCACCTGACACACACCAACACAGACTTCCCACAGCTCAAACAGAGGGACGCACCTGACTCCTAAATGTTACTTAGGAGTCAGATGAAGGAAAATCTATTTTGACTTTTAGAAAGAAAGGATGAGGGAAGGCATGGAAGGAAGGAGATATAAGGAAAAAGGAAGACAGCCACATACTTACATTGGTCAGGGGAGCATGTGCAAACATAGAAAATCCTTCAAAGATATACTCATGATCATCGTATTCTATCACAGTTGGCCTGTCAGTCTAAAAGCAAACAGAAACACAAAACACAAATTAAATAAATGGCACAATTTGCATGTGCAGAAACACATCAGGACACAAAGTAACAATTGGAGAAACATAGGGATTTTGTGGACTCTGTTAACATTTTCCCAGGCACCAGGGAGAACTTTATACAAAAGTGTAATTTTAGATGGAATTGTCTTGCTGGGTAAAATTCTCTGGCTTCAGATGTTACATATATTTATGTACTGAGACCATCAATGATGTATATTATGGGAGCAATAAATTAAAAAAAAACCTATATATAGCTTCATTTTTCTAGGAACTTGTTTTATTTAATCCCACAATACTACCAGTTCTGTTCTTACTGAACTATATTTCTCATCTAACAGAAGTCCTAATAGGAACAAGATAATAACACAGTTGATTCAAACTAAGAGTGAAAAAAGACTCTGGATCAATCTGCTCAAGACCAGCAACAGTCTGGAAGGCTCTGCTCAGCCCCTCTGAGCTCCATTCCCAGCCTCTCCAAAGAGAAGCCAACCAACCAAACACTGCAACAAACCTGAAAATTGAATCTGTAATTACACAATACAAATGTCAATCTAAGCATGAGGGAGTCTCTTCCTTACATCATTCTTATAGCCCACCATTTTTCATTTTAAATTAAATTCGGAGATAATTATCAAGACTGATAACCTAAAAGACACATTTCTAATATAGGTATTGAATATCATTCTTCTAAACATTATATTTTAAGACAATGGTGGTTTATGCCTGTAATCCCAGCGATTCAGGAGGATCACTTGAGACCAGTAGCTCAAGACCAGCCTGGGCAACATAACCCATTTCTTTAAAAATTTTAAAAATTAGCTGGGTGTGGTGGCACATCTGTAGTCCAAGCTACTTGGAAGGCTGAGGCAGGAGGATCGCTGGAGCCCAGGAGTTTGAGGCTGCAGTGAGCTATGATCGTGCCACTACACTCCAGCAAGACCCCAACTCTCAAGAAAAGAACAATTTGAGGAGGGGGAAATGAAAGAGTATCTATAAAGATATTATTTGTTTTGTCTATATTACTGTTACTTTCTATTTGAGAAACTCAGCAAAGCTGGTCTAAATTAAATACAATGAAAAGAACTTCTGATGAAATAATGAGTAATAAAGGTACAGCCACTTTGGAAAACAGTTTGGCAGTTCCTCAAAATATTAGAGTTACCATACAATCCAACAGTTACAGTCCTAGGTATATACCTAAGAAATGAAAACATACATCCACACAAACACCTACTCCCAAATGTGCACAGAAGCATTATTAATAATAGCCAAAAAGTGGAGACAATCCAAATGTCTATCAACTGATGAATAGATATATATAATATGGTATATCCACACAATAGAATATTATTTGGTCATAAAAAGGAATGAAGTACTAATGCATGCTACAACACAGATGAATCCTGAAAAAATTATCCTAAGTGAAAGAAGGCAGACACAAAAGACCATATATTATATGATCCCATTCCTGTGAAATATCTAAAATAGGCAACTCCATAGAGACAGAAAATATCTTAGTAATTGCCTAAGGCTAGGGGGTGGGAAAGAATTGACTAACAGGTACAGGGTTTCTTTTGGGATGATGCAAATGTTCTAAAGTTAGATGATGGATATGGTTTCACAACTCTGTAAATAGTCTCAAATCATGAATTACATACTTTAAATGGGTGAATTGTATGATATCTGAATTGTATCTCAATAAAGCTGTAAAAATATATAATTACAAATAATTAACTTTGAAATCTCTTGAATGAAGTAACCAGAATTAACAAATTTCACACTGTGGAAGGCACTATAGCATAACAGAATAGCATACAGGCGTGTGCACAGGAGTGTACTTCTGGGTTCAAATAACCACCCTGCCACTTACTGAGTGATCTTGAGTTACTTAACCTCATCTGTAAAATTTGGACTACTGCCCCATCTGTACAGTGGAGGTAAAATCTCCTCATAGGTTTGTGGTGAGAATTAAATAAATTAATACATGTCAAACACTTAAAATAGTGCCTGGAAGATAGTACATGCTCAACAAATACTAGGTATCATTATTACTGTCATGAACATACAACAGATTTTCTTGTTTGGGTCACTACATAATGTATAAGTTGTTTGCTGATTTTTAAGGGATATGGAAGTGTTCTACACATTCTTCCTACTCCACAGCTCCAATGAATAGTTCCATAATTCACTGTCTTGTTATGAATTTGAGTATTATGTGGTACCAATAATATAAATTAAAAAAATATACAGTAGTATAGTGAGAGGAGGCTGAAATAAATGCCATCATGATAGAGGCCAATTTAATCAACATAAAAATAAAATACTTTTTTTTTTTTTTT
>VBSM01003039.1:8454492-8470859 GCA_008086735.1 Cheirogaleus medius | reverse complement strand
AAAAAAAAAAAAAAAAAAAAAAATGTAGATAGCTGTCATCTAACAGGAACCAAAAGAAAAGCATTCTAATTAATACACAATGGTATAATTTATTCACAAAATATAAATTTTTAAAATTATCTTTTATAGGCATATGATCTATTATATAAGCACGACATATGCATTAAATATATTTTTATATGTATTGTATATTTGTCAGATACAAATCTTTTATAAAGATACTATTTTTATTATATATTACTTCTTAATAAAACAGTAATTCAAAATAAAAATGATTATGTCCAGCTATTACATCATTAGCTCAAACATATTTAATAAGTAAGAGAACTTATAAGGACTTGTGACTGTTACCAACTAAAAAAAGTTTTGTAAGACTTGTTTACTATTTTGCAGCAAGATACATTCCATGTGAACTGCTTTTAAAAAGATCTACGAGTTCTCTCTCCCTCTTCCTACCATTTGTCTCCTTTCACCTACAGCAAGTTTAATGAGATAGCACCATTACCTTGCTCCCCAACACAGAATTTACAAACGTCGTCAAATATGATTCAAGGAACAGCTGCTCTGGTGCTTATGCTTTGGAACTGAACTCTGAAGCTGAAAAGAAATAGCTCTGAAGAATGACCCAACCCTGAGAGTAAAATTCAGTTTCAGTACCAGCTAACATGGATCTTCTGAGCCCAGAGCCATAAATGTGATGTGTGGGTTTGCAACTTTCACAGCAAGAGCATAAAAACACACGCACCTGGCCCGGGTCATTGTACCAAAGTTCATCATGAAGTCGGTCAGGGTGGGCCTTTTTGCGTTTGATTTCTGCAATGACGTCAAAAACTTCAGAGTCCGAGCTGCTAGAACAGGTGCTGTCCTCATCAGACTCACACTCAGATTCACTGGAACTCTCTAAGAGGTTGAGGGAAAAACACAAACAGATGTTGAAAAAATTAACAAAATGGTTTTTGTAGAGACTTCCAAATGACCTAAACTTCCTAAATATAAGGACAGTTATTTATTCTTCCAGAAAATACTTGAGGGCCTAATCTTCACCAAACACTCTGCTAACCAATACCATGAAAAATAAGACAGCCCATGATACAAAGTCACAATCTAGTTGGGGAAGCAAAGAAAACAAACATTTTTACAAAGAAAATAAGACAATGAATAATACCAGATAAAATAACGCAATAGTAGCATGTGGTTTCACACTTAAAAAGCTATAGCAATTCACAAAAGGGCAGGTCCACCGTGATCTGGAAAGGTCAGTGACAACCTCATGGAAGAGGCACATGTGACCCAGGCACTGGTGAGGGATGGGAGTAGGCTGATGAGGAGGGAAGAGGAAAGGAACAGAGAGGGAGCGCTGTAGGCAAAAGCATGGAGTTAAGAACATGGGTGGGCTCTGGCTAGAGCACAGGCCCCACAGAAAAATACTGGGAGATGACAGACTGGGAGGTGAGGGGCTGGGAGTGTTGTGAATGCCAGACTAAACGCTGGGAATGCAAGATTGAAGATTTTAAATTTTTTTCTCTCAATAGTAGCAAGAGAAGATTTTAGTCCTTTAAAGTGACTGAATAAAAACAGATGTTAAGGTTGGGCAGGGTGGCTCACAACTTTAATCCTAGCAATTTGGGAGGCCGAGGCGGGAGGATCGCTTGAGGCAAGGAGTTCAAGACCAGCCTGCACCAAAGCAAGACCCCATCTGTACAAAAAATAGAAAAATTAGCCAAGCATGGTGGCACGCCTGTAGTTATAGGCAGGAGGATTGCTTGAGCCCAGGAGTTTGACGTTGTGAGCTATGATGATACCACTGCACTCCAGCCCAGGAAACAGAGCCAAGACCCTGTTGCCAAAAAAAAAAAGGAAAAGCAAAACAAACAAACAAACAAAAACAGATGTGGAATTATGCTAACTAAAATAAGCCAGTCACGTAGAGAAATACTGAACGATTCCACATATATGAGATACCTGGAGTGGTCAAATTCATAGAGACAGAAAGTAGAATGGTGGTGGTCAGGCAAGGCTGGGGGAAGCAGGGACATGGGAGTTATTGGTTAATGGCTTAATGGGTACAGTTTCAGTGTAGCAAGATGAAAAGTTCTGGAGATTGGTTGCAAACAACATGAATGTACTTACCACTACTAAACTGTAAACTTAAAAATGGTAAAGATGGCAAACTTTACGTTATATGTATTTTATAATTTTTTTTAAAAAGACCTAGAAGTTACATTAACCCCATAAGAGATTAATATAGTAGTAGCATAATAAATTCTAACACAGAGTTATGTTTATATATGTGCTGTATGAATTAGATGATACTGTCGTCCCTATTTTACAGATGGGAAAACTGAGGCAGAGAGAGATTAAATGGCTTGCCCAAAGTCACATATCAAGTAAGTGGTGGAGTAGATTCAACCCAGGCCATCGGGCTACCGAGTCAGTGCTTTTACCCATTATGGATACTACCTCTTAGCATGTAAGATATAATGAAGGTGGGCAGATGAGAACCAAAGAGAATACATTTGTAAATGCACAATGAATGTCTTGTCTGTGCATAGCATTCTGTCAGGGCCTAAGGACAAAAAAGTAAAAAGTAGTTTCTATCCTCAAAGATCTCACCATCTATTTGGAACCTCAGAACATACACATGAAAAAAGTAGATCACCATATGAAAAAGTTATAGAAACCGTCCATGTGAGTAGAAAGAAAGCTTATAACAGTTGGGCTATCATTGCTGTTGCCTCATCAAACCAGGTGCACCTGGCAACAAAGACGGCCGAGGAGGGCCACCTGCCCATCATCTAGGTGCGGGGCACATGCTCCTGCTTTCAGAGGAACGCTGAGGACAACTCTACAAGGGACACACTCATTAGCATGGCTTGCAAATGAGATCTCTGATGTATTCTGCTGAATATAACTAAGAAAAAATAAGATGAAAAAGAAGGAGGTTCCATTGCTATGTATTTTGCTGACTGTAATTAAGGAAAATAAAATAAAAACTCTCAATATGGGACTCTCAAGGATATTTCCCAAATATTTCCCATTAAGCCACAATAAAAGAGCACAGGGTCTTGGTCTAGTGGCTCTGTGACACACCTAAATCTTCATCGAGCTTCGTCTTCGGTGGTTCCCACGGAGGCCTGGCGGCTTTGGCCTTCTCTTGCCTGCTCCCCAGCTCTTCCTCAAATTTTTCATATAAGTCACGGAGCCTACTGGTTCCAACCACAGTAGAGTCTCCCTTTTAAAAATGAAGAATCAATATTAGGAAGTATAATAATGCTCATAATAAAGATACATAAGACCTCACTAGTAATCAAAGAATTTTTAACAGCAAGATGCCATTTTTCAACTTAACATTTAAAAACAAAATGTCCAACTTTGGCAAAGGCACTCTGGATCACACACTTATGGCTGACCCAGCCCTCAGGTAAATGTAGTTTGACAACATTCAGAAACATTAGAACTGTTCATCTATGCCCTTCTGATATGACATTTTTAAAAAAATCATGACCCTCAGAGAATTCATGACAACTGACACCAGACACCTTCCTAAGGAATGTCCACTTCCTACTGAAAATCACTGATAGTCTACCTTCTACATCGACCCAACGAACAAAAGGAAATAGCCTATATATCTTATCTAACACACACGCACACACACACACACACACACCCATAAACATGGGGGCAGGCACACAAACACAAGGATTCTGCAATGGAAGAAAGGAAGGAAGTTTTCCATTTTCCTCCACTCTTTTTCCAGGTTGAAAATCACTTTAAATGTCTACATTCTTTGGCTTAGTAACCTCAAAATGTAAAAACCAGACTTTTCAAATGCAAAAATAAAGTTAAGGCATAAAATCTGGTACCCAGAAGGGGGTATAATTGCTTTTCCTCAGGCCCCACCTCATTGCTGAGATTAGCAACAGCAGGATACTCTGATATTCTTACCACCTTCTCTGCAGCAGATGACAAAACTCAAAGGCAAATGTTGGGTTTTTGGGCTTAGTCTTCCTTCTACACTGGAGTTTAATATACCCATAACAATGTAAGAAAAAAAAAGCAGTTCTGCCTGTTTAAGCTCTCTGAACTTCAGTGTCTTTGTCTTTGTTGTTTTAAGAATAACAACACCTAGGGCAGCCATTCTTCCCTTCTTGCTAACAGAAGCATGATTCCATCAGTTTTTGAGCAGAGAACTCCTGATCTCAGGGAAAGCAGGCTGAGCCACCACCTCCCTCTCAAAGATGTCTACTTCCTAATCCCCAGAAATTAAATGTTATCCTACACAGCATGAAGGACTTACAGATGTTATCAAGGTTGTAGAATCTGAGGTGGGAAGATCATCCTTGATTATTTGGGTGGACCCAATCTAATCACAGGAGCCCTTAAAAGCAGAGAACTTTTACCAACAGAGGTGAGAGATGCAATGGAAAAAGAAACATATTCAAAGCATAAGAAGGACTGGATTGCCGTTGCTGGCTATGAATGGAGGAACAGATCCACAAGTCAAGGAATGCACATGGTCTCTAGGAGCTGAGAAGGGCCCTGAGAGAAACAAAGACCTCTGTTCTGTAGCCACAAGGAACTGAACCCTGCCAACAACCAGAATGAGCAAGAAAACCAATTTTCTCCAGAGCTTCAGGAAAGGATCATAGCCCTGCTGATACCATGATTTTGCTGATGAGACCCAAGTAGGACTTCTGACCTCCAGAGCTGTGAGATAATAAATATATGTTGTTTTAAGCCATGTGGTTTGTGAAACTTTGTCATGGCAATGATGGAAAACAAATCCTTGGGGTAGGTACATGATGTGGCCCTGTCGAAGGAATGGAAAGGCAGCTTGGGTGAGGTGCTCGAGATGCTCCATCTAACACGCCCTCAGAGTCCTGCATGTGGGGACACAGGCGTGCAAGGACATGATCCTTACAGGGGCTGCATCATCCTGCAACTGTGAAGGATGCCCAAGAAGACAGTAGAGCCCTGCCACCACTGAGCCACTGAACTAACATTGGCCAAGGCCCCCCTCTAGACACCTTACTATGAGAAAAATAAACCCAGCTGATTGAAGTCCTGCTGAGTCAGGTACTACTGCAACAGCAGTATTACTACTCCCAGCAGCACTCCCAACCGACAGAACACCTTCTTGCCAGGATATCTTGAGGACAAACATGGCATGATGAGAAACACGGTGATATGAGAAGCATGAAGTAAGTCTGGCACCATAAAAGTGCTCAGTATGTGAGCTTTCCCTTCCCTATATCACACGAACTAAATAACTTAAATGCCAGCTCTACTTATCAAGTGAAATACCCCACCATTATGAGATTTCTCAAACTCTTTTTTTCTAAAGACAAGGAAATCTCCTTTCAATTCTCCCACAAAGTCCAAATAGAATCTATTTTCACAAAATTCCAAACAACACGACCCTCTCCTAGCCCATGCACCAAACCTAGTATCTCCAATTTTAATGCTCTAAATCTGAAGATAGTTGTTCCTTCACTCCTTCATTTAATCAATGAACATTATCACGTGTCTACACTGAGGCAAATGTGCCTATGCTGATGGGATGAACGCATAACACCCATAGAGAAGACAGGGACAGAGAGAAAAGGAGAGAGTGACAGAATAAAATGGAGATGAAAGAAAGAAAAAAAAAGAAAAGTGGGCATATGGAGGAGGCTGTGGAGTCTGCCATGGCAATGCACGCGCCCCTGGCCTCCACAGTGCACGCATCAGGTGTCCTCTCCACAGCCCGATAAGGGTGACTGACGATAGCTCCCTTTCCACAAAACCAGCCAACATGCATGGGAAACTTCCTATGGTGGTGCTCTTCTGGTCAAGGATACACTCCGAAAAGACAAACTCAAATTCTTGTTTCCCATTTTTGGGGACATGCACACACGCACAGCAAAAACTATTGTAGTTACAGGTGAGAGCTTATGGAATCACTAGTATCAGTGTCATAAAAAATGAAGAATAAAGAGATATTTTGATTAACCTACTACATTCTTGGCCTTTGGCTTTTTAAAACAGCTTTTGTCCATAGCAGTGATTCTCAACTGGGGATAATTCTTCCCCCAGGGGACATCTGACAACATTTGAAGACATTTTTGGTTGTCACTACTGGCATCTAGTGGGTGGAGCCCAGAGATGTCACTAAACATACTAAATGCATGGCGCAGCCACCACAATAAAGAATTATCTGGCCCAAAACACCAATAGTACCAAGGTTAGAGCAACCCTGGTCTGTAGCTTCTCTCCTACTTCAGACCTACCACCTGATCCATGGGGTCGCTGGAGTAGTAGTTTTCTGAATGGGTACATCGAATCCACACAGGCTTAAGAAGTTCTTCTTCTTCCTCCTCATTTTTGTCAGGCAGCATCTCCTCAGGTTCTTTTTCCTTGATTGAGGTATAGTTCTTATCTTTGCCAGAGCTCTGGTTGTCACTCCATCTGTCTTTTTCTTCCTCCCAACGAGCTCTCTTCTTCTCCCTACTTGGGGAGCGACTTCAAAAGGGGGCAAAGAAGGCTAATTATTAAAAATGCTCTTCATTGTAAAAACTAGCCTATTTTACCTGTTTGGTAAAATAGAAATTCCATGCCAAATCACCATATTTACTTTTTAAACCAATGATCCTATTTTACCTGTTTTCTAAAATAGACATTCCATGCCAAACCACCATATTTACTTTTTAAACCAGTGATTCCCAAACACCAGTCTGGTGGCATCAGAATCACCTGAAGTTTACTTGTTTAAAAATACAAATTCCCAGGCCCCACCCCAGATCTACTTACTGATTCACAATCTCCAGGGGTGGGGCCCAAGAATCTGTATTTTTAATACTCTCCCCAGGTGATTCTGGTGTACATCCAGCAGGTTCAGGAACAACCGATAAACTGTAACTCCTAGAAGAGAAAGATATTTGGGAAATACTCGGAAATCTCCAAATAAGATTAATTGCAGCAACTAGTGT
This sequence comes from Cheirogaleus medius, assembly GCA_008086735.1. Taxonomy (NCBI): domain Eukaryota; kingdom Metazoa; phylum Chordata; class Mammalia; order Primates; family Cheirogaleidae; genus Cheirogaleus; species Cheirogaleus medius. The sequence goes on along the minus strand of VBSM01003039.1, from coordinate 8,463,891 downwards.
TGAATCCTCCACACCTTGCTTTGCCAGGAAAAAAGAAGACTTCACAAAACATGGTCTCCACTTGGCCATAACTTTAGCCTGTGGACTATAATCCAAGAGTGAACCAGGTATATCATTCCTAACCATTTCTCTGGAACCCCACACTGGGGTATTATTACTTAGTGAATCAACACTTTGACTACTTCTAATCCCCACAAATACTAATATTAACTCAGTTAATATAGAAGGATGAAAAAATATCTTTGTTTCCTTGAATTCCTGGGGCTTGAAATCTACAAAGACCCAGCCTATGGATGTATATGGAGGGAAAACCTATAGGGTAGATTTTAATTTAAGCCCAAGAAATTTAGGTAGAACACACAGACCTTGAGAATTCAGCAAAGGAGAATAACTGCTGTATTACACCAGGTGGTAGCACAGCTCCACTAACAAAGTTACTACTATCCAAGAAAGTTTAAAACCGATCAAAGTCACAAATTAACTATTTTCTTTAACTCTACCACTAACTTCCAATTTTATAACAGGGAAAGTCTATGTGTGTGTGTATGTGTAGGTATGTATACTCAGGGGATTAGGCAGGTTGTATATACTGATTATTTATATACCTTCTAAACATCACAATATGTATCGTTAGTTTTATTACCAGAAAAAAATAGTTACTGTCAAAGTAAAATGTGTATGTTCACCATAGAAAATAATAAAGCATAAACATAAAAATAAAACAAAAATCACCCATAATACCACCCAGAGATAACCACTATATTTCACCAATGTTTAAAAACATATATAGATACACTAATATATATCTAAATATATACATGTTTTTACAAAAAATGGAACTCTATAGCCTGCTCTTCTCATGCAATAGTAAGTCAAGAACACCTCTCTATTTCAACACATATATCTGAACCATTTTTAATAGGTGCATATTATTCTTTTATATGTATATACCATAATGTAACAAATCTAATGATAGTCATTTAGGGTGTTAACATTTTTTCCCATCATAAACAACACTACTATGAGCACATTTGTGTTCTTTGCACACTTGTCAGATTATTTCCCAAAGTGTGTGTACTTTTTTTTTTAAGGCTTCTCTCCTGGTAGGTAGTACTAGGTTGGCCTATCATCAAAACCTTATGTGAGTTCCCCTTTCCACACATCATATCAACATGGTTGTTTTGAATCTTTGCCATTCTAATGAAAAAGTCCTTCACTTAATTTTCAATATTTTATCACTACTACAATAAATATATTTCATGTTCACCTTCTTTATGAATATTGGTCATATGCTATGTAAATGTTTTTTTAATTAGGGTTGTAGTCTTTACCGAAATAGTTGTTATAAGATAATCATCCTTCTTCTGTCATATGTACTGTAACCATTTACAGTCGTTTTCCTTTTAATTCTGTGCATTTGTTTATTGCTACATATAACTTTTATAAAGCCAATTTAGAGATCTTTTTATTTATGCTTCCTGCCTTAGTGTTTTGCTTGGAAAACCTTTCTCATATCAAGGCTAAATATTTTATATTTTCTTCAGTTACTTTTAACATTAAATTTTTTTACTCTTATCTCTCCAAGATGTAAGGCAGAAATTTAATCTCAGCTTTTTCTCCAAATAGCTTGCCAATTGCCAGTTCTCCTCTAATTTAAAAACAGCTATTATTTATTAGATATAATTATATTAGATGTAAATTTTATATATACATGAATGTTGCTCAGTATCTGTTTCACTGATCTATTTATACCCATATCAATTTTTTAAATTATTATGTATTTACGGAACATTAACACTATGAGAGTAAGTGACCCTGTTTTATGGTTTTTCTTCATTATCCTAACTTCTATTCCAAAGAAAAATTAAATAATTACGAAGTTCTAAAACCAGTATTTCAACTGAAGTTACATTAAAGTTAGAGATTACAGTATTTTGAAAAACAAATCAGTATTGTTACAACATGGTCTTCCACTATGGGAACATTGCATGCCCTCCCTTCATTACATCACGTTGTCATCAGCTACATTTTATAGTTTTCTTCCCATTGGTCCTATATGTTTTTTAAGCTTATTAAAGACACTTAATTTTAATTAGTACGAATTCTGTAGTGAATCTACTTTTTTTCCCCATTACATTTTCTAACTAGGTTTTCCTGGTATTTAGGAAGGCTATTAAAATACCATCAGCCAATAATGGTAACTCTAACCTCCTAGTAGCTCTTTTTCATTTATTTGTTTTGGTGCTTACTTGGTAAGCACTTTATTGACATTCTCACATTAATCTTTACAAGAACCCTATAAGACAGATACAACATCACCTACAAAGGAGGAAACAACCCTTAAAAATTAGTCACTTACAGTTGACTCATAAAATTTAGAAGTAGCAGTTACATTTCAACATATTCTTAAAAATCCCACGAAACGTTTAACCATTAGTATTATTATCATCATTATTAGTATTATTGTTATCAAGAAACACAGGCAAGAGACATCCTCACCCCATCCCCTTTCAGCAGGTATCTTGCATGATATGACCAACAGTCAGGGTTGTTTGTTGTAAACATCAATTAATATTCATTTTTAACACTTTGAGAGGGGTATTTCAAAACAGGAACCAAACATCTTTTTCAGGTATTTCAGGCACTCCAAAATTCAAAATCCAAACTCTAAATTAGTTTTTCTTAACAACATGCTGCTATACTGTAAACTGTGGTAATTTTTCCTCCTTTATAATATTTCCAACTCTAATTTTTTATTTTCCCATCTACTGCATTAGTTACAACTTAAAGAATCCAAGTCTGCCTTCTCTGCAAGCCAGCTGGCATAAAAGAAGAAACCACTAGACTGAGGTAATTTCTAGCACTTATACACTAAAAATCATCCACCTCCAATAGGTCCTCAATGATGTCTACCAAACACAATACCCTGGCTTTTATCCTATCTCCTCGCCTCCTCTTCAGGCCCTCAGCTCACCCTTCCAGCTAAGCTCATTCCAGCTAAGATCGCTTTCTGAACTTCACACCTGCACATCCAATTAACTACTGCACGATTCCATTTGGTTGTCTGGAACTCTTCAAATCCAAAGTGAACTCATCCTCTTGCCTCTTTCTCAGCGTCTCCCATCCTCAATAGGAAACACAGATGTCAGGTATCACTCAACTTTTCTTCAATCACCCCTAACACATCTGAGCAGTTATCAAGTCCTACTGACTCTAGCATGTAAACATCTCTCGATTACGTCTACCTTTTCCAGTTACCACTGTCACTGTGCTGGTCAAGGCCACAATCATTTCTCCTGTGGATTACTGCAAAACTTAGAAACTGATTTCCCAGTCTCCAGCTCGACCCTCTCAGAGCATTTCTCCACGGTGCAACCTTCACACATGCTCTTCTCTCTACCCCTACCTTTCTCCTTCCCCAATGCATATGCATCCCTCAGGTATCAGGAAAACATCAGTATCTCTCAAGCTACTCTAGACTGGATTTTCACTGTCATGTTCCCAGAGCAACATGTAATCGTCCTGGCAAAAGCACTTAACAGCACTTAACTTTCTTTTTCCTATAAAGTGGGGACTCTTGTCAATGAGTCTTGTTAATGGTGTGGGTATCACCCACACCAGTACCATACAACGAAAGAACCCATGTTTTTAATTAGCCTGATTGAGTTCTAAAAATGTTCAGTAATAGTGATAAGCAATGGGGCCTCCTTGTCTATTTTCTAACTTGTATGGGAAGGCCTCTAGGTTTCAATGCTAAATGTAGCTCTTTTAAGATAGTATCAATCATGTTCATCATAAGATAGCATTCTTCACCATGTTAAAGAAGTCTACTAATTTTCCTAGTTTATAAAGCTTTCACTCATAAATGGATGCTGGTTTTATTTCAATACCTAATAGTAAGGTACTGAGATAACCCTACAGATTTTGACACACTAATTATAGATTTCCTAATACTAACCTATCTATCCCTGCAGTCTTGGAATAAACTCTATTGGTTATTTTAACACACAACTAAAAACAACTTGCTAGTGTCCTTATTAGTATTTTTATCCATACTCAGAAGAGAGACTGCTGTGTAGTTTACTTTTCCTTGGTTAGGTTTTGCCACCTGGGTTTTCCTGCTACCACAGCATGAGCTTAGCTTTTCTTCCATCTTCCTCAGTGTACTAGAACAATTTAAAATTTTTTGGAGGTGGTACAAATTCAGCTTTTTCAATTCTTTCCATGGTTATTGGCGTATTAAAGTTTTCTGCTTCTTGTATGAAATTTGTAATTTCTGTTCTCCTACAAATTAACCCACCACACTCAAGTTTTTAATTTTTTAAATAAAATATCTGTCCTTACACTATTCTATAATTTTTAAATCTCTTTCATTCTTGTAATAATATACTTTCTCAAATCTAATGTTATGTACATTTTTCTTTTCTTGATTTGCAGCTTTTCAAATTGGATGATCTTTCAAAGAACCAAGTCTTGTATTTATTTACAAATACAGTTATATTGCTATAGTTTTGTTTCAATGTCATTAATTTATTTTATTTTATCTTTAAATCCCTTTTTCTGCTTTTCTTATACTCTACTCATTTCCAAAGCCAAGTGCTCACATAATAATTATGTATATAGTCGCCATTTATTTGGCACTTACTTTAGATCCAGTTTTAAGTGTATCAACTCAATGATCCCTCAACACTCAATATGGTAAATATAACTGTTCTTATTTTACAGATGAAGACATTGAGGCTTAGAAAGGTTAGATTACTTTACCCAATAACAAAATGGGGAAAGCTAATAACTGATCCAAATCTTTCAGACTCCAGAGTGTTACTCCTAATTACCAACATATAAGACCACAAAATTTTACTTTTGGACATAAAAGTAGTTACACCCTAAAAGTTTTGGGTTACAGCAATCTCAATGCCATTTTACTAAAGAAAGTATGACTGCAGTTTTGTTTTTTTCTGAAACAAGTAAATTTAAGAGCATAATTATGAATTGTCAAGGTTTTTTAAAATAACTTGAATTATTAATGTATAGTTTTATAGCATTTGTGGTTAGAAAAAGTGGTCTGTATAATTTCTAATTTTTGGAAATTTATCAAGATTTTCTTCGTGAATTATCAATACATCTGGAAAGTAAAGGCTTCTAAGTTACAGGCTGCTTTAGCTTTTCACAGGTCTTCTTGGACAGACTGAGGCTATTATGAAGACTTGGCTGATAGCCTGCACAAGCACAAAATCTGAATTCAAGGAGATAATCCTATGACTTCTTTCAGTGTCAACTCCTTGCTTACCTTCCAGATCTCTTATACTCTTTTTTGTAGGACCTTTCCAGAGATGGTGATCTTCGGTTGTCCCGATGCCTGTGTCTCTCCCGTTCTCGCTCTCTTAAAGGAATTAATACACAGAGCTGTTTTCAACAGAAAGACTCAAAAACACCATCTCTTTTCACTGAATTCATCTTCTAAGTAAATGGACCATATCTAAGAATTTTTCAGGAGCTATTCACTAGGGGCCATTTTTATGCCTCCTTAATTTATTAAAGATAAAGGAGTTTTTCACGTTCTAGAAGTTAACTAACTTGGACAATTTTTGCAGTTTTCTTTAAAGAAAGAAGTCATACATGGTGCTAAGTAATAAAGGGAATTTTATCGTAATCTTTTCTCAAGATCTTCTAATCAGCCAAAGCTTGGGTATTTAACCCTCAGGGAAAACTTTAAAAGACTCTACACCCTACTGCTTTCTAAAACACTCTCAACTTCACCCATTAAATAAATGCAAATTATAAAGCTTTTAGAGTAAAGATTAGGACAAGATTCTGTAATAAAAGAGCTCTTAACTCTTATAGGTTACAGGCCTGAGTTGTAGTTTTAGCTATCACTAACCTGCCACAAGACCGTAACTAAGTCACTTTAATGCTATTTTTCTTCTGGAAAAAACTAAATGGAGACACTGGGTTTATCCAAGGTGAAAAATAGAATAAAGGATTTTAAAACCCTTCCAATGTAAAACTGGAATTTAATAATAAATAATTATAATAGCATTGAGCCTGTTTAACAATAAAGGTCTGAAACTAAAATCTAAACTCCCGTGTGTCTGAATCAGAACTATAAATCTGAAAGAAGTAACCACCCAACCTTAGAATGGAAAAAAAAAATGCTATATTAACCTGAGTTAAGCAAGAGGAATACAAAAACATCTGAATTCAAAAATATCCCCCAACTTACAGCCAAATAGAAGAAATACAGACACACTGAAATCAAAACTTACAAAACTAATAGAGATCAGTGAGTGCTTAGATATTAAGACAGAAATTATTTTTTCAGTTAAAGATTTCCCTGTTTCCAAGAAAGACTCCTTTGAATGTTTTTGACATAACACACAATCCTCAGGTATACATTAACTGTTCAAAATACAGCAGCTAGAGCTTGGGATTCTATATTCTTCATCTGACAAATTTCTAAAATCATAGTTACATGTAGTCAATAAATCTCAATTACTATATAGAAATTAGTAAATGGTGCCACATGTCAAAGATATATGTAATTTGTAATGGCATGGCTGCTGAAAAGAATAATTGTCTATATTTCCAAATAAAAACTCCAAATAGAAGATATTTCCAATTTTTGTTTTTTAACGTTTAGCCAATAAAACTTTGCATTTAAGAATAACACTTATGATGATGACTGTTACCTCTGAGTGGGTAGGAACTGAAAAGACCAATTTGGATATAAGTCACGTTAGTAACACTATCAAGATGAACCCTTTTAAAGCAAGAAAAATTATGTGTTACTTTTCCTAAGATTCTTCCTTGTTTGCAAACACTGAGATACTCCTTAGGTACATTATGCTAGCTCTTTAATGGCTAGACATTTACTGTCACCAGAATGGCCATGGAAATTATTGTGCAGTAGTACTACTTAGCTAGGTGAAAGCCACTGCCCACTTCCTCACCACACTACAAAACAGCACACTTTGTGCACTGCACTTACTGCAGCTGTTTCTTTTCTCATTCTCTAGGGTAACTTTGTTCTTTCATGATAGAAAATACATACATCCATTTCTTCACAAACCTTTTCTAAATATAGTTCACCCTAAAACAATCTTACAATTGGTTATTCAACCACATTTTGGAGGAGAAAAAGGAGGAAGATGGAATTTGTAAAAGGATAGGTTTCCTTACCCCAAGAAACAGGGGAGAAGCAGGCAGAGGACAGACCACAGAATTTGCATAAACTTAACAATCTAGTGTACAAATTTATGAAGTTTCAGTTTTTGCCAATATATTTCTAGAAGTTATATCAGGACTTCACATGCCCCATGTTTGTGCCATAGAAGCCTTCTATATAATACAGATGACTGACACTCCACCTAATACCCCAAGGGGGCCAATTATAATGTGGCTGTTCCACTAAGACAGCTGCAAAGCAAATGCCCCAAGTATACCATAAAACAACTCCAAAATAAATATAGACTGTTTTAGAAAGATGTAGATTCTCATAGTAAAGGAGTATGGTTTGGGATAAAGTAGATTAGAGGTTATTCATGTAGCACTTGATTCTACTGAGATCCTCAGTTTACAGGACATCTGAGTTTCTTCAAACACATAATGCAAAATTTAAGCCTCAGTGGAAGAATTTACGATTTGCAGCATAGCCCTGGCAACTCCTCTAATTACAGCATCCCAAAATGCAGGAGGAAAACAACACTACTTAGATTGTTTGCACCAAAATATTTTCCCAAAGACAAGATTACTAACAACCCTTCAAAGTCTGATGAAAACTATTTACAAACTCTTTCCAGTTTAGATTTTCACTATAAAATTGTAAAATAAACTATCACAGGCCTCTGCCAACTAGTTCATGACAGAATAATTAAGAACAATGTTCACCAGAAACATTAGTTTATGCTGAAAAATACTTTAGAAAGTCTTCCAACTCTCACTCTGCCCATCAGAAATCAGTCATCTCTGCAAGAAACACGTGCCCTTCTACCCTCGGCCAGGCCATCAGGGAGAGGCAACAGTGCAACCTTCCAAGCACCAGTCACTCTCTGGAGGGCAAAGAATGACCACTACCATTTACTGGCAAAATGTTCAGTCAGAATCAAATCAATAGAGAAATGAGAAAAATGTGGAAACAGAGATGTGAACTGGTTTCTGAAATCAGCTGTGGAGTAACAACAGGAGGCAAGACTAACTCTCTACACACCCACTGGTTTGGGGAGCTCAAATACTTTTAGCACAAAAGTTCCACAAGACAATGAAGGTAAGCACACTACAGGTGAAAGAAAGAGAAGCACCGTTATTAGCTTGACAACTGAAGACCTCAACTCTTCATCAACAGGGTTCACTGAAGGCATAAATAAATATTAGTACAATTGTTAGCTATGGCTTTTATTTTTCCATATAAACCAATGGTTCTTAGCCTTTTGAGGTAACAGACTTACACCCACCTCTTTGAGAATCTGCTTTCTTTTGGAAAATGCACACACACATACAAAACTTTGCATATAACTTCAGAGCATTTCTATAAGCCCATTTAGAATCCCAGTTTTAACAATGCCTACTCAAAACCTTATTTCTCTTGTATTTATAGATATTTGATCTTGAAAATAAGAAATGTAGTCTAGAATGGAATAATATTTTTTTAAACACAACTTTCTTCAGTATGAATATGTTTCAATGCAATAAAATCTGGTTAAAAGCTATCCTGAAAACTCTTTGATCATGTGTGACTAATCTTATTTCATTTTACAAAGAAACAGAGCAAGAAGGCAACAATGTACAACGAACTTCTACTTATCCTAAAAATCAGAAAGCCAAGTTCTGTTAACTAGTTAGATCCCTGACTGATAACATATACAGACCATCAATTCCAAAACAAATCAAACTCTATAACCTGGTATGATGATCACACTGAACATAATTTAATCTATGATAAAAAATACAAGATCTTTTATGTCATAGGATCATCATTAAAATGTCAACTATTAAGCAGAGTAAAAGGCTTATATTCACTGAGATGAATCTACATTGATAATTCTGGAATGCTTTTCAAAATCACCTTTTTCTGATATCAATTTATTTACTTGTCAGATGTCTCTTCCTCTCGAAAACAGTGTTTAAACGCTTTCTTTTTATAAATCGCAATGCGCTGCTGGACCCTTTTGGTTTAGTTTGCCATTAACAGAAATTGACTGTGTCTGGGCCACTGCAGTTCAGTGAAGTCCCCACATCCGCTTTACCTGCTCCGCTCGTAGCTGCGGTGGCGGGCTGGCGTCCTCCCTCGTTCATAATCGGATCTGTAGCGGCTGTCTGGTCTCCTCCTGTCAGGACTGCGGCCTCGCTCCCGCCGATCCAGGGACCGATGCCTCTCGCCTCGCCCGTGACTGTGATCTCGGT
>VBSM01003039.1:8423630-8444144 GCA_008086735.1 Cheirogaleus medius | reverse complement strand
GCCTCCCAGAGTGCTAGGATTACAGGCGTGAGCCACTGCGCCCGGCCTTATGAAATAGTTTTGATATAGTGGTCACCCTGAAAAAGTCTCGAGAACTACCCAAGGAACCACACTTTTATGACCTGCTGTCTTAAAATAGTGTATGGATGAAATTACATTTGGAAGAAAAATACTCACTAGTATTTTTAATGTTTTCTCTCTATTTCTTTTCCAGAGAATTAAGTATTGAAAATTGGATTATGCCTGCAGTTTATGCTGGCCATTTTTCTCATGTAATATGGCTTCATCCTACATGGGCTCAGCAAATCAGAGAGGGCAAGCATCACTTTTTAGTAGGCAAAGACACTTCTACAACAACAATCAGGTAGTTTCCTCATATTTATGAATATAAAAAGGGTTGAATGTTTCTATCTTATTTTAGATCCCTGTAATAACTTCATAAATATCTCTACTCACAAATAGAGTCCGATTAAGCCTCAGCTCCTCCAAAAAGAATTCTCAAAACACCAGGAACAGATTTTCAAGTCTCTTCACATCATTCATTTATCATTTATATTTTGTTGCTGGACAGATTGGATTTTGAATAATATGATTTTCATCCCCTGGAATTTAGGTCCATTGACGACTAACATCATTAAATTATTGCAGTACTTTATAGATTTCTGTAATATTAATATATTCAATAGTACATTTTACTATTTTCTTCCAATGTAACTATTGTCTGCTTAATTTAATAGCAGTGTAAGAGCAAAATTATCTTATTTTGTTTTTTTAACAAATCTAATGGCTGAATTACTAGATTTGAGGTATTAATTTTATCAATATAATTAGTTTTAGATAATTAATGTAAATTAAATTATGGCATCCTTTGACTTGAGTTACATATGCAACAATTTTGAGGGGGATAAGCTATTTAACCAATGTTCTGTTTATCTTGTGAAGCTATGTTACCTTTAGAAATATCAATATGTTCTTGCCTTTAAATTCTCTTGTGATAGGATGAATATTTTAAGCAGTGTAACCATAACTTTCTAGAACCGGAAAGATAATGGGATAAAATAGTAATACATTGAAAATGAGACACAGTCTTTCTCATTGAAAATGATACTTTTTATTTCTGATTTATCCTTAATGATACAATTGACTTTTGTTGTATGTGTTTTCATTTGCATAGACAACCTTTTTATAATACTACATGAAAATTATATTTATTTAGGATATAATTCAAAAGAAATAAGTAGGACTCAACATGTAAATATGGTACATACTACTTGTATATATGAAAGCGTGATTGAGTTTTTATTGAATACATCAGTGAATAGGCCTTATTTAACCTGGAAAATCAAATAATTTTGAGCAATCTTACACAGACATTTGAGACTCCATATCTGATAACAATATTTAGAAGATTTTGATTATCCAATAATTTTGGTTAATCCTGCAAGTAGAACTTTTTGAAAGAAATGTACATATAGGTATGCAGTCTGAGGTATGTATGTGTATTTGTACAATAGGAACAAAGCAAAACTTTCATTAAAAAGAACTTAAATTTAGGTTGGAGGGTATAGCCTTTTCTTTCTTAGGGTAGTACAGCTTTTAAGAAGTTTGGATATTGGTTTTATTATGTCAATCTTTTCTGAAAAATAAAAAATTTAATTTACAGTTATACATGCTGAGGAAGGGCTGGTGGGAAATAAATATTAGCCATTATTTTAGTTGGATAGGGCATGCTTCTAGAAGAATTTTTGCTTCACTGTTCAAAGTACTTACAAAGACATAATGTCAAATATGCCAGTTTTTGTCAAATATGTCCTTTCGTATCTTTCTGCTATCCCATAGTGAAAAATCAGCTAAATTGTCTATTCTTTAAAATAGTTTTTTCTTCTGATCCAGGGTTACAAGTACAGAGTATTACTTCCTAAGTGATGGTCTTTATGTACCTGAAGACCATCTGGAGAACAAAAAACCTTTACAATTGGATGTAATTATGGTAAAGCCTTACAAACTCTGTAACAATCAAGAAGAGAATGACCCAGTGTCTTCTGCTAAGAAGCCAAAGCTAGCACTGGAAAATTCAGAAAACACTGCTTCTAATAACAGTGACTCTTATTCAGAAGGACTAGAAAAGGACATGGTGACACAGAGAAGTGACCAAACTTGCCTAGAACCATCATGTTCTTCTGAAAGTCAGGAATGCCAGACTACAGTCAGCACTGGAGAAATTCTGGAAATTTTGAAGAAAGGGGATGCATTCGTTTTAGATATTGACTTGGATTTTTTTTCAGTCAAGAATCCCTTTAAAGAAATGTTTACCCAGGTAAATACAGTGTTTTTAAAACATAGATCTTGAGAATTGTGTGACATTCCTCTAGGCTAGGAATCAGCAAACTTTCTGCAGACAGTGAGATAGTAATTATGTTAGGCTTTAGGAGCCACATTCTCTGTTACATATTCTTTGTTGCTGTTTTATAAACCTTTTAAAATTGTATATACCATTCTTAGCTTGAGAACCTACAAATACAGGTAATAGGCTATGGGCTGCCAATCCCTGCTGTAGATAGTATTCATTATTTTACATTTATTAATTGGGGTAATAACATGGGTTTTTGAAAAAAATAAAATCATACAATAAAAGAAAGTATATAAAGTTGGCCCTCTGTATCTGTGGGTTTCCCATCCATGGATTCAACCAACCATAGATATTAATAGAAAATATTGAGGAGAAAAACAAATGCCATCTTTAATGAATATGTACAGACTTTTTTTTTTTTTGGTCATTATTCCTTAAACAGTACAGTACAACAACTATTTGTAAACTATAGCATTTACATTGTATTAGGTACTATAAGTAATATAGAAATGACTTAAAGCAGTGATCCCCAACCTTTTTCACACCAAGGACTGTTTTCATGGAAGACAACTTTTCTATGGATGGGGTGGTGCCTGGGTGGTGTGGGGGGGGTTGCAGGGATGGTTTCAGGTTGATTCAAGTGCATTACATTTATTGTGCACTTTATTTCTACTATTATTACATGGTAATATATAATGAAATAATTTTACAACTCACCATAAGTTTGGGGATCCCTGACTTAAAGTATACAAGAGGTTACTTAGGTTATATGCAAATACCACACCATTTTATATCAGGGACTGAGCATCCATCAATTTTGATATCTGCAGGAGGTCCTGGAACCATTCCCCCGTGGATACTGAGGGACAACTCTGCATTGAAAAATATCACTCTCTTACCCATCCCCATTCCCTCAGTTCCTGCTTCAGAAACAAATACTGTGGTCAGTTTCTCATGTATCTTTCTAGAGATAGTCTATTAAGATATATATAAAACCTGTGCTAGATTTTTCCTTAAACAATGAGGTACCTGATTACACACGCCACTATATGTAGTTAATGATTTGGGCCTGTGATTCTTAAGGTAGGTACTTCATCAGATCTTAAGTAAAAGTCACTAGATAATAATATGCATAGAACTGAGATAGAAATACGCATTTAGCAAACTTTATTTGATAACTTCATGATCCAAGCAAGCATTCCTAGATGCATTTTATTGGCACATGTAACTGCTTACTTTAACAATTGGGAGGTTTGTTCATTTCTGGGATTCAAATTCACTGTCTTTTTCTACCTAAGTATAGTATTTAATTAATAATACCATGATGGCAGTGACATAGCACTTTACAATCCTTATTCTGTATACATATCAGAAGCCATTGTGATTTATCTAAATTATTAAAGACCTCTAATAGGTACTGATTCAAAATAGATAAGATTTTGGGTTAAGTGTAATCTGAAGCAAGAAGAGGGGACCTAGAGTGCTTTCCCAACTTGCAGATAAAGGGGAAATTTTTCCATTTCTCTTCTGCTGTGTATGTGAGGCCAGTGACCTCTGTAACCACCAGCTCTCAGAATTATTAAAAGACTTTAAAAAAAATTTTTTTTAACTTAAAGAATGACCATCCCTGGAAGCTGAAGGACCTGATTTTAGGAATTTTATCCTACAAATATACTCACCTAAATATTTGTAATGAAAATTTCTAAAAGGTTACATAAGAAACTCAATGGCATTTATTCCTTTTTGAGTGCTATCCAGAAGCCTGGGAAAGTAGAGATTTTTGTATCCTTTATACCCTTTGGTACCGTGGACTTTGAAAAGAGCATATTTGTACTTTATAATTTGATAGCTGTTTTTTAATATCATAATGAAAATTACCCTTTAAGAGCACGTTCACAAGTTAGAGTTAAGTTCTGTTTGTTACTTCTCCTGCTTGTTAGCTATCTGATCTTGGGAAAGTTACATAACCTTTCTGACCTGCACTTTTCTTCACATATAAAATCAGAATAATAATCATACCCAACTCATAGGATTGTTACAATGAGTAAAGCACTAAGGGTAATGCCACAACAGTGTGCTTAATTAATTTTAACTCTTGGGTATAACCTGTTCCTGACAATACCCTTAAATAGTATTATTGGAGACAGATGTACCCACCTATATAATGAATTTATCTAGCTGTGCTAACCAAGGGGAGATATTCTCCTGCAAAGTATATCTATAGCAGGCATGTTTCTTCTGTTACATGGAGCCTCCTGACCGAGGTTCTGTGTCTTTGCCAATCTGCCTCCCATATTGCTTTTGTACTCCAGAGTTCTCTTCTTTTGCTAAGGAAACGGCTGGAAAGTGAATGTGGAGGGTTTTTGTGTGTGTGTGTGTCGTTATTAAAGATATATATGTTTCTTATAAGCAGCTAAAATCTGTATCCATTTATACAGTGGAATATTATTAGAAATATTTTCATCTCATGACCCATTAGCCACCTAGTCTTCTTCCATAGCTAATTTTTATACCTTAATGCCATGCCCAGCTGGATAGTTACCAGGAAGAAATGCTATTTGCAATGGCAATCTAAAATATATATTTTGCCTGAATCTCCCAGACAAACCTTTAAATAATTGTCTAAGATGTTCTCCTTGTATCACAGGCAAGGCCATTTTACACTTAAAGCATATCATTGAAAAAAATAACTTTTTTCTCATATATGGACTTTTTGTTTTGTTTTCCAGGAGGAGTATAAAATCTTACAAGAGCTGTATCAGTTTAAAAAGCCTGGCACCAACCTAACAGAGGTATCCTCCATTTTGTTTCCTTTGAATTTTATCCAGTTATCACGTAATAATATCTTGTAACTTATTAAAGGTGATCTCAAAGGACTGTTCAAATTCTGTGTGTGTGTATTTATTGGCGAAGCCTATGGTTAGTACTTGAAAATCATGTTTTAAGTAATTGAACCAAGATTTTCATTGTAATGGGATTTTGCTTGTTTTTTGAAAGAATAACTGTGTAATTTCAGCTTTTCAATGTATTTAAAGGAAGATTTGGTAGATATTGTTGATACTCGAATTCATCAATTAGAGGATTTAGAAGCTACTTTTGCTGATTTGTGTGATGGTGATGATGAAGAAACTGTACAGAGATGGGCTTCAAACCCTGGGTAAGATCCCCAAACATTTTTTCTCCAACTCTACTAATTTTCACTCATAGATACATTCCTGAATGTAGCATTCATTCCTGAATGCTAGATAAATTGCTTTTTAAAAATATATTTATATTCTTTTTTCCCCTCATCTCCCTCCTACCTCCCCAAAATAATTTTTGAAGTCACAGTAGGACTTATCATTTTTAAAGAAGAAATCTCATTTTCTTGAGTGCTTTCCAACCTTTAATACAGTCTGTAATCTTTTATGTAAGAAAACAGTAGGGAACATTGATTTAATGTTTTAAGATGGTATTTGAACATCTTTATCTTTCATTTACCAAGCATCATATGAAGCGTGTTATTAATGGTAAATGTTAAATGTAATGTATCATTTGCTACTGTCATTTTAGTTGAGGTGGTTGTGATGTGTAATTGAGTGTGGTGGCTCTTTTCCAGAATGGAATCACTGGTTCCACTTGTACAGAGTTTGAAAAAACGAATGGAAGTGCCAGACTATGAAATGGTAAATATTTTATATTAAAGTATAAAATTGTCCCTTAATAAAGATCATTTTGTGGGTAGAAAATTTTGCTTTTTGTTAAAGTGTTTCATGTTTGCATTTCTGTGAAGTCTGAATAAATTATTAAGAAAAGAAATAAGTGAAAAAATACATACTTTTTAGAAGCCAGAATATTGTAAAAGTTTTCCAGGTAAAACATTCTTTTCTCAATTTTATGTATGGAGCAAAAGTACTGTGTATTTTTTTTTTTTAATTTTGTCCAAGATCTCTCTTCACCAGAAAAAAAACACACAATGTCTAAAGTTGTCTATTTTTTATTGATTCATATTTATATTCCCTTCTTCCTTCTTTCTTTTCTTCTCTATTTGAAAACTATTCTGATTTTAAAAACCAACAGAGAGAGCTGTGGCTAGCACATTTTAAATGTGTTAGCTGTTTGTTGTTTGTTAACAACATTTAGTGATCTGAATGCTGTGGCCAAAGGTACTTTAGTCATAATTTCTTTTTATTTTTATATCATTTTACAGCCTTTAAAGCTTATGTTTTCTCATTTGACCCACTACTTGAGATGAGAAAGCTAGGGCTTAAAAAGTTCAAATGACTTTTTTCAGATTTTATTTGAGAGCTAAGACCTCCAAGTCTTCTGCCTCGTAGTCTGGTGTTTCTCTTACATCAATACGTTGTTTCTTCAAGTTTTATTTTGCTGTGGAATACAATTACATCACCTTGTTTGAACTGAAGTTTTAGTATTGATCTAATGTTGAATTTATAAGAATAAAGAATACCAGCAAAAGAATATTTTGGTGGAACCTGAGCTAATCCAAGACCCACCCTTTTTTAAAATGGCAGTTATTTGGAATGATGAGAAGCCACATTTTAAAATGCTTTAAGCTCATATGAATGTGCAGGTCTGCTTTAAGCATTGCATTGCTCTAGATTTTTTTTGTTGTTGGATGGGTTATGTGGTGTTTTTTGGGAGAAGGGATATTAGGGGCTCAGTAGTCATAGATTATTTATCAATTATGATGTGCCTATCGCTGCAGTGATAGAACAGTCAGTGGTTTGATCATTTTATCAAGAATGAACATGCAGCGTTTGTTGTTTTACCACATTGTCTGGTCATTGCCAGTTAAATCTTTGGTATGTATCCAAAGCTTCCAATAAAATAATAGATTAGTGTGTTTTTTCATGGTTTGCACTTACATACTAGGGCAAAACTATCACATATTTAAGTTCCAGTTTTCTAAAGGAACGGTAAAGTTTGCAGAATGGTAGCCTGTGAGCCACTTGTAGCTTTCAGACATATTTAGTTTAGTGTTAAGACTGAAACAGCATTCCTTTAAATTTAAGACACATAGATAGATGCCAGTAGTTTGTGGTTATATATAAAGGCTATATAAGAAAGCAGTTGATTAAATAAGATAGCAGGAAGACTTTCTCTGGTATCCTCTCAAAGCTTTAACTATAATGCTAGATGCACTAGATGCTTGTATTTTAAAAGTAAGTAAAATAATATGTTAAAAGAAAAATTGAGATGAGAATATTAATGTACAGTTTATATCAACTTTTTAGAATCTAGGTGAAATGGATAATTTGCTAGAAAATGTGAATTATCAAAATTGAGTCAAGTAAAGACAGAGAAACTAAGTGAACCAGTAATCATAAAATAAATTTAAAAAGTAGGCTGGACGCGGTGGCTCACGCCTGTAATCCTAGCACTCTGGGAGGCCGAGGCAGGCGGATCATTTGAGCTCAAGAGTTTGAGACCAGCCTGAGCAAGAGCGAGACCCCATCTCTATTAAAAATAGAAAGAAATTAGCTGGACAACTAAAAATATATAGAAAAAATTAGCCGGGCATGGTGGCACATGCCTGTAGTCCCAGCTACTTGGGAGGCTGAGGCAGGAGGATCGCTTGAGCCCAGGAGTTTGAGGTTGCTGTGAGCTAGGCTGACACCACGGCACTCTAGCCCAGGCAACGGAGTGAGACTCTGTCTCAAAAAAAAAAAGTAGTTAAAGACTTATTTCTAGAAAAGTCACTGGGCCCAGACAGGTATACAGGCCAGTTCTACCAACTTTCAGGGAGCAGATGACTTCTATGACATGGAAACTGTTAAGGAAAAATATAATCCCAATGTATAAAAATATTAAAAGATTTGTCATATTTAAGGTGATGAATATCTCAACTACCCTGATTTGATCTTTATACGTTATATGAATATATTAAATTATCACATATACCCTGAAAATACAAACATTTATTATGTATCAATAAAAAATTTTTTAAAAGATTTATCAACAAGGCCATTAATGATTAAAGAATATTTTAAAAACAATAAAATATTACACTGTAATTCTTAATTGTTTTATTTTCAGGTTCACCAGGCTGGTCTAACCTGTGATTATTCAGAACTTCCTCATCATATCAGTACAGAACAAGAAATAGAGTATCTTATTCAGTCTGTATATTATTTACTGAAGAGTTTACCAAAACCTACTGTTGTGACAATTGCAAGGTAAGTGTGGTAGGCTGAATAATGGTCCACCAAAGATGTCCACATTCCTAATCTCTAGAAACTATGAATATGTTGCCTTATATGGCAAAAGGGACTTTGCAGGGTACTTAAACTTAAGGACTTTGAGATGAGACTATCCTGGATTATCCAGCTGGACCCAGTATAATCACAAGGGTCCTTATAAGAGGGAGACAGAAGGATCAGAATCTGAGAGAGCTGGAAAGAGTCTACATTGCTGGCTTTGAAGATGGAGGATGTGGCCACAAACTAAGGAATGCAGGCAGCCTCTAGAAGCTAGAAAAGGCCAGGGAACAGATTCTCCTCCGGCACCTCCAGAAGGAATGCAGCCCCACCAGAACCTTTATTTTAGAACTTCTGACCTAAAAACTTTAAGATAATAAAGTAGTGTTGCTTTAAGCCACTAAATTTGTGATCGTTTTTTATAGCAACAGCAGGAAACTAATACAACCTCTGTAGGTGAATCTAATGAATACCTAATACAACAATGCTTAACCGATTTTTTGCCCACTCAGCTCAAAATTCAAATGTTGTATTTTCTCTTTCCTATTAGTTATGATAGGCAAACAGTGTATAATTATTGTTATTTTGTCTTTGAACTTGAACTTCATATTCAGATGAACATAAGAATTCTCATTTCTGTGTGCTACAAATGGATATTTAACTGCTGATATGTTTTAAATTTTAACATAATTGCTAAATAGTTACAACAGTTGAATAACACTTTCCTATGTTAATCTTTGGGCTGGTTTTGTATGGAAGTATGAGGTTCTAAATAAATACTTTAAATACTCAGGCTAATTATAATATTCATATAGTATTTTGTGACATATTTTGTAACATCTTTTTTCATTTTAAAACAAAATTCATAGATAATATAACTTACCTACATGTATAATTTATATACAGATAATATGCATAATATATAGTAAATAACCTACCTATATACTTAATTTAAATATATGTATATATGTATATACATAGAATATCACTATAACATTAAGGAGAAATGAAAGTAATTGCTAATAAAATAATATGTATTAAAATGCCACACTAGACTTGCATCTTTAAGAGTCAGTAGATGTAGCAGTTACAAATGCAGATAGATACCCATGTGTTGTATTGGCCAGATGCCATGCATGAATAGCACAGCCATAATGACATTTTTCTGAACATTGAACTACCTTTTAGTGAAGGCCTGAACTTTAAGTTCAATGTTTCCTCAATTCACAGAGTAGTTACATTCCTGGAAAATATAGTTCGTATTTAATGCTTTTTCAAAAATACTTTGTTTATATATAAAAGAGTGTTAAGTTCTAGGTTCAAAAATTAAAAACCACTTTTTCGCTTATGGGAGTACTCAGTGAACTTTGGAAAGTATGTAAGACACAGGATAATTATTCATATTACAGGACTACTCTGCAAGTTGCAAGCATTCTAGCAGCCCAGCCCTCTTGTTCCAGTCCCCTAAGTATCAATAGCATTGCGCTAGTCATTGTGACAATCTAAAAGAGATTTTTTAAAACACCCTCTTAGAGGTAGCTCCCACCAAGAACCACTCTTAATGGTGTTTAAAAGAAGTCAGAGGCCATGCGCAGTGGCTCACACCTATAATCCTAGCACTCTGGTAGGCTGAGGCAGGAGGATTGAGGTTAGGAGTTCGAGACTAGCCTAAGCAAGAGTGAGGCCCCAACTCTACTAAAATAGAAAAATTAGCCAAACATCATGGTGCATACCTATAGTCCCAGCTGCTCAGGAGGCTGAGGCAAGAGGATCGCTTTAGCCCAGGAGTTTGAGGTTGCAGTGAGCTATGATGACACCACTGTGCTCTACCTGGGTGACAGAGCGAGACTCTGTCTCCAAAAAAGGAAATCTTTCTGAAAGCATTGAAGTAACCCTAATTTATTAAGACTTAAAATTAAGCTTTTACATATAACACTTTAGTTTTTATCCATATATATATGTTAGCATTTAATAATTTAAAGTTGCTCTGTATCATTTATTGTGTCTTAAAATTTTTACATCAAGCCTCAAAAATAACCTGGTCACTGGAGAATGGAATGAGTTTATCAGAGAGCTTACTGATTATTTCTTTAGGTTTAAAATACTTGTGCAAGAAGGAGTTTAGGTAACTAACTCCAATTCCTTCTATAAAAATTTCTATGCCACTCTTCTCAATCCATCTCTAAATGGCTTTCCTTACCCCTGTCTAGACCAGGAGACACTGATCAAATCATTTCACATCTTAATCCAGCTATAATTGGCAGTAACATTGTAACTGCCCAGTGCAACTCAAATTGTCCTTGATGAGTTGTGGAAAAAGTCCCAAAATACAGATTTCTGCTGCAGCTCACTTTGCTCTTTTCTTCATACTGCTTGGGAAACTAATACCAACACCAGGACATTCCCACATTTCATTTTAGACCAAGGCATGGATCCTTTATACTTTTGTAGTTACAGGTTATTTTTAGAAGTAGAAGCCTTTTATCAATTGGAAAACCTAGTCATTTCTGGCCATAGCATATACATAATAAAAGAATAAGAAAGATGCCCAGTCACTAAGATAATAAATCCCTGTATCCCCAAGTGACATCTCCTTTTCAGGGTAACAGTAGTCTAAAAGGATAGTAATTGTACCTATTTTAAAGAGTTGCTGAGAAAATTAAAGAAAATAATTCATGTAAAGTGCCTAACGTAAAGTAAACATTTAGTAGCTTTCAACTGTTATTATTCTAAAATTCAGTATACCTTCATTTCTATTAATATCTTACATTGAAATCTACATATGCAGGCTTTTCCTCACAGTATGATTTTATCCTATTTATGTGTATTTTTCTTTCTCTTTCACTTCTTGGTTCCAGATCAAGTCTGGATGATTACTGTCCTTCTGAGCAAGTTGACACCATTCAAGAAAAGGTCTTCAGTGTGCTCCGCTCCCTCTATGGGACTCTGGACATTCACCAGGTGTATTCAGCAGAGTCTTCTCCACCTTGAAACAAACAAAACACTAGTCTCCTATTATACTTTGGCATAGTAACAGGGTTTTCACTAATTTATTTGTAAATGAGTCTTCCAGAGAACACTGTTTTCATATTAACTTTCAACTGAAATCTTTCAGGTATTTTGAATCTCTAAACACCTATCATCAGTTGTTGAATGATGGCAATTTTTTTGGCATCAAGTCTAATACTCCCGATTTATGGAATTATTGCTTACCTTTCTTCCTTTCTATCATTGTCTTTATTTTTGCTAGGGTATTTTTTGCCTCTTTTCCCCCTAGATCAACTGGACTGTATGAGATTCATTCGTACATTCATTTATTCATTCAACCAACAGATATTTATTAAGCACTTACATGTGCCAGACTTCATTAAGTGCTGGGTGTATGGTAATAAACAGAATAGGAAAAATCTCTGCCCTCTTGGGGAAGACAGATGGAAAACAAATTATGGATTGTGAGAAGGTTATGAAGAAAAAATGTCTTAGGCATGCTCTTAGGACTCGGGGCACCCTGGCATTATAGGAAAGTAACATTCTCAAAAGCTGCTACCGAAAAAAAACAAAAAAAAACAAAAACACCAAATTTGCCAGTCCATGAATATATTGTAGGAAGTCTACCTTCTCAAGGCTATTGGGATTGTGGCCCAGTTCTTACCAAATGCTCTCCAGGATTGCTGGTGTTGAGGAGACCTGGTTGAGTAAATTTGACCCAACAAAAATCAAATTTTTTTGTGTGTGGCTAATCAGAAAAGCCCTTCAGGGTGTTTTGTTCCTCCAGGTGGTCATTGTGGGCATGAATTATCATTACAGACCCCAAGTGCTCCTTTATTAGCAATCTGGATTGCTAATTTTTTCAGGTAAACCCACTTTTTATGTAAATAGTGAAGAAAAACATTGAATCTTTAATTCTGACATGGCATGAATACCCAAAGACTTAACTGTCTTCCACCAGCCTCCTGATGAATGAGTAAGGCACCCTTCCTCAGTCCCTTGTAATCATGGTACTTTTCGCTTTCTCAGTTTGTCAAAATCTTTAACTCTTCAGTATCCCTTTTATTCAGTAATCATTTTTAACTATCCACTTGATTTCTTTTACTTGAAAAGGTAAGATGGTATTTAAAGAAAAAAAAAAAAACAGAAAATACCCATCATTCCTCATCCTAACACAGCAGTTGTTTTCATTTCTGCATGTACATTCAAGGACGCATTACCATTGCCTCTCAGTAGATGGCACCAGACCCCACTTTTCCAGTGATTCTATTTTCCAGCCAGTTTTTCTTGTCACTGAGTTGGTTTCCCAAGTCTAATAGTGTGGATGCATATTTGTGTTGTAAAAGGCAAAGCAAACTGACTCAGCTTTCCATTTTGATAGAACAGTACATGCCAAAAAGGTCTATATTCTCTGTAAAATCAGAATTGTAAAATTGTGGTATTTTTATTTTTAAAGTTTGAAAAATTTCTGTTAGAGTTTTATAAATAGGTATTTCTTTTATGAATAAATTATTTTGTGTGCTAAAAGAAGTTAAAAGGTATGTTTTGAGGTTTTGAAGATTTTAAATCAAACTATAGCACTAATTTAATTGTATGTTATCTCAGTGTGTTATTCATGGCTTTGATTTCATGAGTCTGATTTACTAGTCATTTAGTAGGATTCTCATGAACTCAGATGTTACTCATCATTGTTTTAACTCAGATTAAATAAAACATCATCAGTTTCCTTTATAAGAACACTTAGATTGCTTAGTTCTCATGTTCTGTGATCAACTCTTTGAAGAATAAAATTGAGTCCCTACTCATTGAATAGAACCAACTTAGGAAATTATGTCTCTTCCTTCCAAATAAGAAAATACTTAGTTTATCAAGATATCCTTAATTTATATTCTCAGAAGGGAATACCGTAGTGCAGCGTTTTGGATTATGTGCAGATGTCATTAAAGTATGGGATTTGAACAGCTTTTTGGAAATGTAACTTAAGTGTAAGCTTAGACCTTAGCTTTGATGCTTTATATTTAAATTGCCTAATATCTAAGGGAAAATAATTCTTTTAAGTCCTGAATTTGATAATACATATCTTTTTTTTTTTTTTTTTTTTGAAACAGGGTCTCACTGTGTTGCCAAGGCTAGAATGCAGTGGCATCATCATAGCTCACTGCAGCCTCAAAATCCTGGGCTCAAGCCATTCTCCTACCTCAGCCTCCCAAGTAGCTGGAGCTATAGGCACACACCCAGCTAGTTTTTTAATTTTTGTAGAGATGGAGTCTCAATAGGTTGCCCAGGCTGGTCTCAAACTCCTGGTGTCAAGCGATCCACCAGCCTTGGCTTCCTACTGGGATTACATGCGTGAGCCACTGTGTCTAGCCAATACATACCCTTTTGACTGACAATTTTATATCTCTTAGAAATATTTTCTATAGACATCAGTATTTATGTATTTTAGGTTCTCAAGGATCTCTTACTCGGTGTCCTTCACTCATAATATGATCTGTCCTAATCATTGCTTTGTTTTAGCAGCGGTGGCCCTGGATTGCTGGCAATAAATCCATTGTACTGACAGTAGTTTATAGTCAGTGATATACTTCTTAGTACAAGATTCTGTCATTTACCATACATCTCAAGAGAAAACACTTTCATGATGAAACTTAAGCAGTTTTTGTTCTACATCTTTCGGAAACAGTTGAGATACAGTCTTGCCTTCTCAAACTATTCTGATACTTTGATGAGAGGATCATCATTTTTTGTATATATTTAAGGTATACGACATGATATTTGATATCATATGTAGCAAAAGGATATTATATTCAAACAAATCAATATATCCATCTTCTCACAGTTACCCTTTCTTTGGGTATGTGGCAAGAGCACCTAAAATCTCTTTTAGTGAAAATCCTAAGTACAATACAATATTATTAACTGTAGTCTTCATGTTGTATATTAGATCTCTATGCTTATTCGTCCTATATCTGCCAGTTTGTATCCTTTGACTATTATATCTCCCATATTCTCCCTCCCCCATCCCCCACCCATGGTAACCACTGTTTTTATTCTCTGTGTATATTCAGTCTTTTTTTAAGATTCCACATATAAGTGAGAGGATCAGCTTTATAAATACTCATTGTTGTTCTGTGCTGTATGACTGTCATCTTTAGTTAATAGCACTTCTGTTATAGTGCTTGTTTCCCAACTTGCTGGTCCTGGACTGCTCTGTGCTTTTGCAGTTCTAGCTATACTCCTAGGATTCCAGACATCAGCACTATCCTTTCCCTTTATTCTCATTTGTGTTCAACAAATGAAGTTATGATGACTACGGAGGTTCCCATGAACATTGATTCTTAGAAGAGAGTTCTCCAACCAGTAAACATCTGGTCACTCACTAGAAGGGTATATCTTAACATTGCAAATTAGTAAGTTGACACTCTATACATTAGTTTCTTGTGATTTTGGTTCCTGTAATTTAGAAACAGGAGCCCCATTAGAGAGGCTGAGGCTGTATAATTTCACTTTAGGGTCTTCCTTGAATAGTCAGCCAACCTCCAACTACAGTATCCCTACGATGTCTCTAACTTCAAAATGCACCTTGACAGCAAGAGGATCTCTGAAGCCTATCGATCAGTCACCAGCTCTATCCTGTTTAGAAGCCACCACACCCCATTCGAGGTGAATCAAGCCACCATTGAGCTAAGTTTCATGAGCATGGTGGTAAAGCGCAAGTTCTAGAGGCCAACTGCCTGGCTCCAATGACCCCTTCTCCATGTTCCAGCTGCATGACCCCTCTAGACCTCAGCTTCCCCTTTTACATAAGAGAACCTGGCTCAGGATATTGTGAAGAAAAACACACATAAAGCCCTTAGCACCAGAGTCATTCAGTAAATTGGCTGTTGTTTCCAAACTCAGCCCTATTTAGAATATCCTTTGATGGCTGCTCTAGATCTCAGCTGCTCCTCTCATGCCTTTCGTCTGTATACTGATCGTTTGAAATCCCAAATTAGCCCCCACTGTATTTCTGTAAATAATAGAATTTCAAGGCCAGAGGTCTATTCAAAAAAGGCAGGTCCTTACTAAAAGGGAAAGAAGTAACAACTTTAGGCAGTCACTCATAAGGTAAAACTTTTATCTTCCAATTGGTGCAAACATCCGTTTATTCACAATTTTAATCTTGTACTCTTTGTGGCAGTTATTACAAATGCAGCAGTTCTTTGGAATTCAAATTAAAAGGGAGGGTGCTCTGACCATTCTGAATTAACCCAGAACAACATACCTTCTTCTCTGAATACAGTCTGTTTTTCCACTCTACTGTGTAAACATTTTTAAATGTTTTAAGATATATTGTGCTTTTAAATGCTTTTCTTGGATGGCAGATTGGTCATTTTATTTTTATTTGACATCATTCTAAGACAGGCAACACAGCATCCTAGTAGGCTTCCCATGTAAGCAACAGTCAGTTATAAAATGTCATAGAAAAAAAGATCTTATTTATAATACCATAACTTCAAAAAAAGATACCTATGAATAAACTAAATAAAAAATTATTACCACCTATATAAATAAAACTTTACAGTGCTACTGAGGAATATAAATGAAGACATGACTATGGAGAGATATACTTATATATAAGAAGATTCAATATTATAAATGAGTCACTGCTTCTGTATCAAAGTCTACTTGTAATATAATTTCAATAAACATACCAAGGAGATTTTATTTTAACTAGTGAAGCTGACTTTAACATTCATATGGGAAAAAGATCATACAAAAGGAACCAGAAAAAGTTTAAAAGTTAATGACTTGATTAGTCCTACTAGGTACTAAAATACATTATGAAACTATATTCATTAAAACAGTATAGTATAGGCCAGGCGCGGTGGCTCACGCCTGTAATCCTAGCACTCTGGGAGGCCGAGGCAGGTGGATAGCTCAAGGTCAGGAGTTCGAAACCAGCCTGACCAAGAGCGAGACCCCGTCTCTACTAAAAATAGAAAGAAATTAATTGGCCAACTAAAAAAATATATAGAAAAACTTAGCCGGGCATGGTGGCGCATGCCTGTAGTCCCAGCTAATCGGGAGGCTGAGGCAGGAGGATTGCTCGAGCCCAGGAGTTTGAGGTTGCTGTGAGCTAGGCTGACGCCACGGCACTCACTCTAGCCCAGGCAACGGAGTGAGACTCTGTCTCAAAAAAAAAAAAACAGTATAGTATGGGCATATGAGCAAAGAAGTTGATGAATGGAACAGAATAGGGTCCAGAAGTAGACCTATAATAATTAAAGTAAGGACATCTGGTTTAATAAAAAGCAACTAATGTCTCATGCAAAATAAAAGTTTATTTCTCATTTTCAGATGAGATTGGGCATATTCAGGGTGGTATGGCTGTACACTATTTCTATTTTTCATCAAGTCCAAGATGTTTCTGCTTAGTGGGCTTTCCTCTACTCAAGGATTGTGGCCTTAGGCTCTTTGCATCTTTGGCTCTGCCATCTTTAACATGTAGCTTCCGAGGTTTTCCTGGAGTATGTCTCCATTCCACATAGCAAGAGGGCAAAGAGGATGGAGGAGCACCTTTTGGGAGGCTTTTATGTGGCAGGCCCATCAGTTCCTAACTGGAGGTGAAGCTGGGAAATGGGTCCTGTTGTGCAAATGTCCGGAAAGAAGGAAAAGTTTGGTCAACACCTAGCATTCTTTCCCATAAGACCCAAATACATACTGGAATTTGGTATATAATAAGGTGGCATTTTATATCAGTAGGAAAAGACGAATTAGTCCATAAGTGATGCTAAAGAACTAAATACTTGTCTCAGATTTAAAAAAAAAAAAGTTGTATTCCCAATTTACTCCTTACAACAAAATTAATTACAATGGAATCAAATTTGAATAAAAATAAAAAATGAAGGAAACTATTAGAAACCACAGAAGAAAGGAGAAGACCTTTTATAAATAAGCATGCTTTTTCTTTGACTTTTATTTGAAGATTCAAGGGAATATGGGGTATAGGGTCCAAGATTGTGTAGTAAAACCATCCTTAGTTTCACAATATTATTGCTTCGTTTTCTGGGCCCTGACATTAACATATGACATTGGCTCTGGCTGTGAATTCGGTATCTGTTGTAGTGCTAACATTTTTATGATTATATTCTGAGGTTAATATGCAGCATAGTCTGCCCTCCCGCAGCAAGAGATGAGAGTCTAATTAAAGTTGCCCATGAAAGCCTTTTGGCTTTCATAGCATGCCCTGAGTTGATAGCTGGCTTACCTTATATGCCATTCTCTTTAAGTCTTCCAGAAAAGTTCACAACAGTTAGCCACAATCCTTCCCTAGCCCAGTGCTTCCCCTTCCGCTATACCTCATCTTAAACAATCATAGGTGAAACTCTTAGCAAACGAGCTGCTACAGCATAGGTTATCACTACCCCCACTTAGCTCAGCAATTGCCTGAGCTAGAGTGCAGTGGCATCATAGCTCTCTGCAACCTCAAACTCCCAGGCTCAAATGATCCTCTTGCTTCAGGTTCCTGACTAGCTGGGAACATGCATGCGCCACCATGCCCAGCTAATTTTTTTAAAAAATGTAATAGAGACAGGGTTTTGCTATTGTCCAGGCTGGTCTCAAACTCCTGGCCTCAAGTGATCTTCCTGCCTCAGCCTTCCAAAGAGCTGGGGTTACAGGTGTGAACCACCGTACCTGGCTCTTGAGTAATGAGGTTCTTGTTGCCCCTGACCAGGGCATGAACAAAATCTCAAATCCCATTCTGAGAGTCTGCTTTCTAGGACTACCTCTGGTGCCATCTGACTTAGTTTAGGTCCCCCCAACAGCAGACTTTGAGCAAGGGTCTGTGCATGTAATTTATTTGGGAGGTGATATCAGGAAGTAAGTGAGTGAGGAAATGAGATAGGGAAGGTAATAGAGTCATTAAAGGATGTGTTAATGAATTACTGCTCTAGTCAGCAAGAGCTCAATTTCACTGAGGACGTCTGAGGAATTGTCAAGAACATGCCTCAGAATTGCCAGCTAAAAGATGAGGAAGTTTGCATATTTATCCATTGATTTCCATTCCTCTTTGGTTGAGGGTTGCATCTGAGAGCCTGATATGCTGTTACTTCCCAGCCACTTGGGAAGCCCACCTTGAGCTGAGCAAGTTCCTATGACACCTCAAAAAACACCTCAGGAAAAGAAGCAGAAGGATCCAGATACTTCAGTGGATGCTGTCGGGATAGCAGACACTGTCCTCTGTGGCTGCAGGTAAACATAGAGGGGAGGTGGAAATACTGGGTGGGGCATCCACAACATCTGCTACAGCAGGAATTAAGATGCCAATTCTCTGTTCCTTTCAAGCAATTTTAAATAGCATATGTTGTGTTGCTGAAGGTGTGGGAAAACAAGCATGCTGATATACTGCTGTTGAAAATGCACATTGGTATGGCCTCTGTGGAGGGCAATTTGGTGGTAGCTAGCAATATTGAAGTATATTGCATATAGGTTTTGATTCAGGTTTTAGGGATTTCACTTCTAGGAATTTATCCTGCAGATATTTGTGCAAAGATTTTAATACAACAATTTTCATTGTAATAGTATAAGCAGTTCATTGGTGCATCTTTACACTAGTAGCTAGTCTCGTAGATAAAGAAGCAACTGATAGGAACACAAGAACACAAAGAATCAAAAGATCCAGAACCAAGAAAGTTTATGACAGAAGAATTAGCTGAAGCCTTTTGTTTCATTGAAGTAGGATTTGCTAAGCTTGAGGAGCAAGATCCTAACATTTAGCGTTTTACCATGCAGTTAATAAGAACATCAGCTGCCATTTATGATGAAAAAAGAAAAAGGCTGTGCAAATAACCCTAGATAACCTTTTTCAAGAAACTGACTTCAATGGTAAGCTCCCTTAGCAACAGAATCAAATCCTGATTCTCCAGCATGCACTCCATCATCTCCAGTACCATCTCTATCATCATCTTCTGATTAATGTTAAGCTGCCTTCTTGCCTCAAAAATGCCCCTTCCAGTGAGCAAGACACTGATGCAACATTAGGTAAATGTTAACCTCTAATATTAACATTTCTCCTATCTCCTATCTAAACTTTTTATATAAGTTTGTTTTTATGTTCTGTTTGTTTGAATTAAAAGAAAGAGCATAATAGTTCCTGTAACTTATTATATTACAGTGCAGGGGTATTATTATTTTACAGTATTATACTTCAGTATTATTACCACATATGGGCCACTATAGTATTGTTATTATTATTATTGTTACTGAAACCTTGGTACTTGTCCTTAAGGCTGAATTAGTGAGAATGGAGAATGAGGACAAGTAGTTTGAGGAAAAGGAAAGAGAAGTTTATTAATTTGCCAGCAAATGAGGAGGGCAGCAGACTAGTGTCTCAAAGACCATTATCTTGCCTTTAAGCAGAAAAACAGGACTTTTTAAAGGAGGATTTTCAGTGGTTGGGCTCCGGTCTACGTGACTGGTGTCAAGTGTCTTGGCTTCAGGCTATTGTTGTTTAACTATAGTTGGTGGTTTTGGTCCGCCTTATCTTCGGTGACTACAGTCTTGTGACCTTTGTCCGGACAATTCTGTCTAGCCATTTCCTGTGATTTAAGAAAATAGAAAACAAACAGCAAAGAATATTTTTCTGCCCCTTTGATTACTGGCCTTGGGAAGGAATGCAAGTTTTAAAACCCAAAAAGGGTGGAGGCAGTTAAAGAGACAACTTATAAAACATTTTATTGCCCTTTTTCAGACCTTTACCTCTGTTACATTATTGCCATATGTGTGCTGTTCATCAGGGATTCCAGTTACAGAGAAATCCAACTCAAAGATGTTCTCAGGAACGTATCTTGTCCATAACTGGTGATCACTTGTATAGCTTTGCGTGTAGCTTTGACTCTAAGAATCATAGTAACATTTCAAATGTCCAAAAAATAAATAATTAAAACAGAAATTTTTCAAAAGAAGACAGAATAATGGCCAACAAACATATGAAAA
>VBSM01003039.1:8387889-8423530 GCA_008086735.1 Cheirogaleus medius | reverse complement strand
AAAAAAAAAAAAAATCAACCAGGCTGAGAGAAGAACCCAAACCAGAATACAAATGTTAACAAATGAACGACATTTCATTTGTAAATCTACTACAAATGACTAACAACCACACAGAAGGAGAAAGGAAAAAAAAGAATTAAGTAACTTTGAAAAATAGTATTTTTACCTGGATATTGAAAGGCTAAACACAAAAAGAACTTGTTACAGATACTGTACTCTAATTAGTAAATTTATTTCCCACAAGGGTATGAATTAGCAATTCAATAAGTACTTTGTATACTAGTATTGAACATATAAGTGAACATATTGTATATAATAAGAGCCAGGTGTCTCTCTGTCAAATAAGTTACAAATAAGAAAAGGAGAGTGGCCAGAAGGAACCTTGTGGTGTTGAATTGAAATTAGAAATATCAATATTAAGATCATGGCTTTTAATATATTAATACACACACACACTTACATTTAGATGTGTGTATATGCATGGATTAGTATACCTACATAAATGTCCTAGCTCTGTTTGCTAAAAGGGCCTAGAAGCAATGATACTCCAGTGGCAATGAGCACATCTAGATCCTAGACCTTGGATTCTAAACACCATTCTCCAATAAAAGGAACAAAGCCTCCTTTGGCAAAATGAGCCTGGAATAGCTTGTTCCAGAAAATAAAGAGGTACTTAAAAAAGGATAGGAACATGTTGAAAAGACAATCCTAGGTACTTGGGAGGCTGAGGCAAGAGGATTGCTTGATCCCAGGAGTTCAAGGCTTAAGTGAGCTATGATTGTGCCACTGTGCTCCAGCCTGGGTGACAGAGCAAGACCCTGTCTCTAGAAAAATAAATTTAAAAAAGAAAAAAATGGAAACATTGGATTTCATGCAAAGCTTTTGTGCATCAAAGGACACCTGCATTATGGTTCTCCAGAGAAACGGAACCAATAGGAGATAAACACACACACACATAGGAGAGAGGAGACTATAAGGAATTGGCTCACATGATTTTGGAGGCTGAGAAGCCCCATGGTGTGTCATCTGCAAACTAGAGACTCAGCAGTGTAATTCCAGTCCAAGTCTGAAGGCCTGAGAACCAGAAGAACCGAAGACGTCAGTTCATTCCCAGGGCAGGAAAAGAGCAATGTCCCAGCTCAAGCAGTCAGTCAAAGAAAACAAAACTCCCTTCCTCCACATTTTTGTTCTATTCAGACCCTTAAAGGATTAGATTATGCCCACCCACGCTGGGGAGCACAATCTGTTTTACTCAGTCTAACCATTCAAATGCTAATCTCTTTCAGAAACACCATCACAGGCACACCAAGACATAAATATCTGGACTTACATGACTCAGTCAAGCTGACACATAAAATTAACCATCACAGACACTATCAAGACAGCGAAAGACAATCCATAGAAAGTGAGAAAATATTTTCAAATCATATATCTGATAACAGATTAACATCAAGAACATGTAAATAACTCCTACAACTCAACAACAAAAATCAAGCAATTCAAAAATGGACAATTGTCTAGAATAGACATTTCTTCAGTGAAGATATATAACTAGCCAATAAGCACATGAAAAGATGTCCAACATCATTAGTCATTGGGGAAATGCAAATCAAAACCACAATGAGGTATCGCTTCAAACCCATTAGGATGGCTATTATCCAAAAAATAGAAAATAAGTGTCAAGAATGTGGAGAAACTGGAACTTTCATGGATTACTGGTGGGAATGTAACATGGTGCAGCTTCTATGCAAAACAATTTTGCGGTTACTCAAAAAGTTAAACATGGAATTACCACATGATCCAGCAATGCTACACACACACATATATATATATGTACCCCCAAAAGAATTGAAAGCAGGGACTCAAATATATCAATTCTCATAGCAGCATGACTCACAATAGTCAAAAGGTGGAAATAAGCCAAGTGTTCATTACAGATCAATGGATTAAAAAAATGTGGTATATGCATACGAGGGATTATTACTTAGCCACAAAAAGGAAGGAAATTCTTTTCTTTTCTTTTTTTCTTTTTTTGAGACAGAGTCTTGCTCTGTTGCCCAGGCTAGAGTAGAGTGGTAGTGGTATGATCATAGCTCACTGCAGCCTTGAACTCCTCGGCTCAAGCAATCCTCCTGCCTCAGCCTCCCAAGTAGCTGGGACTACAGGCACATATCACCACACCCAGCTAATTTTTATTTTCTTGTTTTTTATTTTTTTAGAGATAGAGTAGTGAGACCCATCTTGAACTCCTAGGCTCAAGCAATCCTCCCACCTCAGCCCCCCAAGTAACTATGATTACAGGTACAAGCTACCACCATGCTTAGCTAAAAAGCAATGAAATTTTGATATGTGCTATGACATGGATGAAATTCAAAAGCATTATGCTAAGTGAAATAAGCCAAATACAAAAGGACAAATATTGTATTAGGTATCTATAATAGGCAAATTAGAATAAAGTTAGCAGGGGCTGTGGGGAGGGAGCAGTGGGAACTTATTGTTTAATAAGTATAGAATTTCTGTTTGATATGATAAAAAAAATTCCAAAAATGGATAGTGGTGATGGTTGCACAACACTGTAAATGTACTTAATGCCACTGAATAGTACATTTAAAAATGGTGAAATGGTACATTTTATGTTTTTTGTGTGTGTTTATGTATATATTAACATAATAAAAAATTCAATATAGAATCTGATTTAAAATATGTATGTGTAATCATAGTAACGAATAATTATAAGTTGATATTTATCAATTTTGTCTATAGTTCCCAAAGCCTATACACTTTAGTTGTCAAAAAAAACATTTTGGGAAACCTATCATTGAGAAAATGAGGGATCTCCCAAATAGTGTCTGTCTTATCAGTAAGGGGAGGGGAGGTGTGTGGAGGATAGGAAAATAGAAGAAAAGGGAAAAAGGTGTTAGCCTTTCCATACAGAAAGAAGATCTCCATCTTGCTCTTCCTAGGAAAAAGGATCACCACAGTGAGAGACTTTAAGAATGCTGCAGATTGCTCAAGAAAGGAGAAAAGGAGGGAAAACGCACATTACCAACATCAAAAATGAGGGAGGGGCTATCACCACAGATCCTACAGACACCAACTTTCTGCCAATAAACTTGACAAGTTAGATGAAAGGAAAGAGTTCCTTGAAAAACATAACTTACCACTGAAACAAAGGAAATTGAAAATCTGAATAACTCTGTATTAATTTTAAAAGTTGAGTTGATAATGAAAAGCTCTTCTCTCAAAGAAGACTGCAGGCCCTGATGGTTTCTCATGGGGATTCTAACAAACATTTAAGGAAGAAATAATACTAATCTTACACAAACTCCTTTAGAAAACAGAGACCTTTCCCAACTCATTTTATGAAGCCAATATAACCCTGTCAAAAACTTGACAAAGACATTACAAAGAAAAATCAAGACCAATATCTCAAAGACCTTAGGCTTTGTGGGAAGAGCGAGGACTATAACTACCATGGCTTCCTGCACTTTGACAAAACCTTAGATGTGTGGCCCTCTGGCCAGGCATCTGCAATTTCATACTGTTGTAGCATTTATTTTATCCCTGGGTGTTGCAGCTCTCTATAAGTTTACTGTGGCTGAATGAAGAAAGAAGGCATATGCAGATTTCTACAGAAATTATGGTTTCATAAAAGATTTTGAGGAGATGAGGAAGGCTGGTATCTTTCAGAGTGCAAAGTGATTTTGGAACATAAAGAATTTCTTTGAGTTGAATTACATAGAATTTGTCATTAACCTGTGTTCCTGGGCTATTAAGGGATAGTTTCTCTTGAAAATAAACGATTAACAAAGACTGTGGACAGAAAAAAAAAAAAAAGACTAACATCTCTCCTGATGCAAAAATCCTTGACAAAATATTAGCAAGTTGAAAGCAGTAATACATAAATAGGAAGGATAATACATCATGACTAAGTGGGGTTTATTCCAGCAATGCAAGGTTGCTTTAACATTTGAAAAAATCAATTGATAATATTTGTCACACTAAGAATAAAAGAGGAAAACCATATGATCTTCTCAATAAATGCAAAAAAAATGTCTCTGACAAAATTCAATAACCATCATGATTTAAAAACAAAAACCTCATAGTAAACTAAGACTACAAGGGACTTCTTGATAAAAGACATCTAAGAAAAACAAGGATAATAGCATACTTAATGGTGAAATATTGACTACTTTTCCCCTAAGATTGTGAACAAGGCAAGGTTGTTCACTTTCACCATTACTATTCTATGTTATACTAGAGGTCCTACCAGTGCAAAAAGGTAAGAAAAATAAAAGCCATACATATTGGAAAGGAAGAACTTAAACCATTACCATTTGTAAAAGCATTAAAATTGACAAAATACTTAGGAAGAAATTTAACAAAAGACATAAAACCTCTACAATGAACACTATAGCACAATACTGCCAAGATTTATGCTGGCAATTTAATTACTGCTATTTATTAAAATACTTTGTAAAGAGGTTCTGTTGGAGGCACTTTAAGCCTTCCTCAAACTGGACAAGAGCCTTACATAGGCCCTAGAAAGACTTGCACTACTGCCAGTCAACTAACAGTTGATCAAATAAATATTTAATTATTTTGTTTTTTCTCATCCTACCTAAATAATATGGATGTCCCCTTACTATACCACACTATATATTGCATTCCAGAAAAGGCAGGGAGGCACTTTTGAAAACCTAAGCATTTTATCTTGTTGATTTTTCTTTGATACTTAATTAGCATACACTGCCTACATTCAGAGAAAAGAGAAGGACCATGTTTATCATTCTCACTGTGAAGGTCACTTCAGGAGCAACCTTTTAAAATCTAGTGTGTCCAGAGCAGTCACTCTTGCCCTTGCTGGCAATGACCAATAAAAAGTGAAGTGTTTACCTGCTACTGTGACAAAGAGGTACAGGTAAAGAACACACACCATTCTCTTTCTCTTCTCTTTTCCTTCATCCCCTTCAGAGGTTTCTATTTTTGAATTTTTGTGAGCTCAATTGTAAGTAGTTGGTGAACAAAACCATTTGCCCAGTAAACAAACAAACAAAAAAACAACAAAAAACAAAGAACCTCTCTACTTATATATTAGTATTTTCAAACATGAGTTCTGTCATGGAACCAATGCAGCACAGACAGCTCAAAATATCAACAAACTGTTTGGGAAGGATGTCACTAATGAATGCCCAGTATGTGGATGGTTTGAGAAGTTCTGTTCTAGTGATTTTAATGTTGAAAATGAGCCACATGGGTGACCTGAAACCAAGGTAGATAATGACAAGCTGAAAGCTGTAGTGGAAGTGAATCCATCTCAACCTATGCCTAAATTATCAACAAGGTTTGACATTACCTTTCCAACAACCTTGGACCATTTGAAACAAATGGGCAAAGTAAAAAAGCTGGGTAGATGGGTTACGCATGAATTAAGCATCAGAAGAGAAATCGTCTGAAAGCTTGCCTTTCTTTGCTGTCATGACATAAAGGCGAATCATTTCTACACCGCATTGTTACGTATGGATGAATAACGGATTCTTTTTGACAATCACAATCGTTTGGCACAATGATTGGATAAAGATGAAGTACCAAAACACAGTCCAAAACAGAATATTCATCAAAAAAAGGTAATGGTGTCTGTTTGGTGGTCCAGAGTTGGTATTATCCACTATAGCTTCAAGAAACCTGGTCAATTGATTACAGCAGATGTCTACTGCAACCAGTTGGATGAAATGATGAGGATGCTTGTGATTAAGCATCCGAGATTGGTCAATAGAGACAGGCCAATCCTCTTGCAAGACAACATTCGACCACATGTTACATGAACAATGCTGCTCAAACTACAGAAGCTGGACTTGGAAACTCTCTGTCATCCACCATATTCACTAGACCTTGCACCAACTTATTACCACTTCTTCCAGGCTTTGGACCACTTCTTGCAAGGAAAAGTATTCAACTCTTAACAAGCTGTAGGAAACGCCTTTCGAGATTTCATCAGAACTCACTCTCCAGGCTTCTTTGCTGCTGGCATAAGCAAGCTACCATTAACATGACAAAACTATGTTATAGTTTAGGTGCATACTTTGATTTATTGTACTACTTAGTGTTTGAGATATAATCAACTACACTTTTGATTTGAAATCAGACATTTTATATTTAATGACCTATTTTGTGTACTATCAAGCAATATTTGGGCTTACACCTGCCTTTGTTAACTTGAAATAATTTTAAGATTAATTTAATATTTTATATTTTGTTTGAGTTTTCCATCTAAGATTAGTAAAGCATAGATAAAAACTCACTTTGGGGATTTCTAAACACTCCATGTATTTTACAGACATTGGCAAAGAGGTATATCTTTTCTTGTTCATGGATTCCAAGTTACAAATAGGGCAGAGAAACAGTTTGACTTAATGTTTTTACCATTTGATTGAAACATAAAAAGTAGCACATTTGCCCCTAGAAAAAATATTATAATAGACTCTGATAGGCAAAATAATGACCTTTCCCCCAAAGATGTCTTCGTACTAATCTCCAAAACTGACTACATTATGTCACATGGCAAGGGAGAATTAAGTTTATAGATGGAATTAAGAAATCCCCTGAGTCTGAGATGGGGAGAGCATCCTGGATTCTCCAGGTGGGCCCAACATAATCACAGGGTCATAAGTGAAAGAGGAGAGTCAGAGTCCAAGTGATTCAGCCCAAGAAAGACTCAATCGGCCACTGCTGGTGGGAAGATGGGAGCCACCAGACTCTAGATGATGGGAAAGACAAAGAGCACTTCTCCTCTAGGGCCTTGGGAAGGAACACAGCCCTGCTGACACCTTGATTTTAGTCCTAGGAGATTCACTTTGAACATATCACCCCAAGATTGTAAGATAACAAATTCGTATTGCATTAAGCCACCACGTTTGTGGTAATTTATTACAGCAGCAGCAGGAAACTAGGAACGGTCTTTGATCATTGTTAAGTAACATAACTGAGTAGTTGGACACAAGGTGGCACTAGACGACCATATTTATCAAAGGAGCACTTTTCAGTTATGTGACATTAATATATTGCTAAAGACAATGATACAATTTTCTTCTAATAAAAAATTTTTTAATCATCTTATTTGCATCTAAGTTTTCCTGAATACTGTTGGTCAGTCACTTAAATTATCCTTGAAAACATTTTAAGTTGATTTCTGATGATGATTTTTTTTAATCCAGAAAGATGAACTAAAAATGAATAGAAGTCACTAGAATTATGTGTCACAAGGGTAAGAACTTTTTTGTTCCCAATTCCTTGAATACTGACAGCAGCCCATAGCAGGCGTCTAATAAATAACGTTTGAATGAAAGGACATCTCATGTTCAATTTGCACAAGTAAATTGCTTGCCAAGTCTTTTCTCACATTAACCTGAATAATCTGGGACTTGAAGAAAATTCTTTTGTCCAAGAATTTTAAATTTAGCACTATTCATAGAGCATCCATTTATTCAAATGTGCTTATGGCGCATTCTCCTTTGTGCTGTAAATGAAACAGCCATTCCTTTTTCCATAGACCCACTCTGCCCTCCACCCAGGTGTTTCCAGTTCTAACCCAACGACCCAGGCTTCTAGTCTGCTCCTGTCAGGTTTCAGTCTGAAATGTCGGTTCTTAGCACACTCTTGGCCGAAGAATGACCAGACACTCCAAAGTAAGGCAAGCATGAAATTGAAGTTTATTGAGGAGAGAAAGATGGGATTATAGAGCAAGAGCAAGATACAGGTTTATAGGGTGAGATACATACACCACAGATGATGACCAGACTCATTGTCACAGCAAAGGGAGAGCAAAAGGAAGGACACAAAAAGGGCCTGGTTATGGTGTCTTGTTTTATAATGCCTGGATTGGGACCCCCCTAGTGGTTCAGATGTCACCATGGAACCACTTTGATTGGACAGCTGGGAGTTGCATGACCTGAGTCTTACTGTACATGCAGATCTCCCATGATCCTCTCTGAAAGCCCATGGAGTGGGTGGTGAATCACAGCAGCACCCAGTTTTGTCCCTAGGAGACCCAAAATCCCTCTCTATCTACCTAACACTCTCAGTGTCTGTGGGTGATTTAGAGGAAGAGTGTGGTCAAACACCTTGGGATGTAGGTCTCACACTATACCTGCCAACCTGTGCCCTTGGAGTTTGTGCCACTGTTCCTCACCCACAGGGCATTAGGTACTCTCCGGGTACCTGTCAAACCCTCCAAAGTCAAAGTGAAAAACTGTCTTCTTCAGAGAGTTCTTCCAAGTTATAGGGAAGAAAAGATAACTTTCTACTCTTCATGTTAATAGTTCTTAACAGGGACTTCCTGTAACAAAAGAGATTAACAAGAGAGAAACAAACAGAAGTTTATTAACATGTATACCTCATGTATAAATCAGAACAAACCCAGAGAAATGACAAATCTCCAGAGCAGATGTCCACACACACACAAAAAAAGCATTTAAACTTCAGGCTTAAATACCATTAATCTATAAAACAAAGAAAGAATGGTGTGGGGAAAGGTCCAGAAAAAACACCTTAAAACAAAGGTAAGGTTTGTTATTCAGATTTAAATCTAAGCCTTCTCCCTTGGTCTTGTCTCTAGTGATTTAGTCTTCTGTTTCACCTAGTGCTGAGAGGAAAACACCCTGACAAATGGAGATTGACTTTATAGATGTAAATTTCCCTTTAAGAAAGAAAACTTTTCAGAGATACTCCTGTGTCTAAAGTATCTCAAAATAGCCAGCTCAAAATAAACAATATGCCAGAGAGGCATATGTTGGGGTGGCATGTTCTATTCTCCTACACAGCTATATTTTGGAGTGGTGTCCTGAGTCCCAACACAATACACTCTGTTCCCGGACACCTTGTAAATTCTGATTCCTTTGGAGTACTTTGTCCTCTCCCTTTTCACATTAGTTGTGTAAAGTGGCACCAGATTGTAATTTCCCTGTGGAAAACGTAATATTTTATCCTTTTTTATCTTCCCAGCACCCAGCTAATACTGGTAACAAAGTAAATGCTTCCAAAAAGAAGGAAAGAAAGAATGAAGAAAGGAAGGAAGAGAGGGAAGGAGGGAAGTAAAAAAAAATAAGGCTGTTCCATTACTGGGCTCAGACTGCAGGTGGGTAAAATAACTGTTGTTGAATTCTTAATATTTAAATATGTATATATACGTATATGTTTAACCCAGAAAAAGTATAACTAGGATTACATTCATCATTTGAGTAAAATTTCCATTTGTAAACTCTTAGGTAATAAATATAATGAGACCTAAAATCAGTGCTGTCTTTCCTCTTTTAAAAAGGTAAGGAAGGTCAAAATAAAAACATTCTGTCAATAAAAAAATAAATTAAAAAGAAATAAAAAGATAAGGAATGAATTTGAATGTAAATGGTAATGTTTGTCTTCAAAGGGAAACGATTTCCTATTCTTTAATTTGATAAAGTTCTTTATGCTTCAAATATATATTCAGGCTTTAAATATTAATAAACCTCAGAAAGCAGGAATCAAATCTTTAACCCTTCATGAATTAATTATCACAATTTTAAAACTTCAGTTTTACAAAGTATATCACAAAGTGAAAAATGGCTTTTCCAAATCATGTCTTCTTTTTGGTATTAATTCATATGATTAAATAAAATTTTATGTATGTTAAATTGAGTATTAATACTAGAATTTGAAGTTTCCTATTTCGTGGTATTATATAACTTCAACTATAAATTTTTTGTATTCAATAAAATTACTATAATTATTTTTAATCAACTTTATTCTTATCAGAGTGCTATATTTAAATAGTATAAAAGATCAAATATTAGTAAACATGATTTTTACAAAATAGCCCCGTTTCTTCAACCACCCACCCCCACTGTTAACCAAGTAACCAATTTCAATTTTTTAGCTATTAAATATTTTCACTGATTTTACTTTTTTATTTCTAAATAATATGTGTATACTGCTATCTCTTGGTTCATCTCAATAGACATCTATTGATTTCTAGTTATGAGTAATAAGGATTTTAGCTTACTTATATCTTTTCTTTCCCTTTCATCAACCTTTAAATAAAGTACTACTTCAAATATTGCCTCACGCAAGGTGGCAATCCTTTAGCCACAGGGTTTGGTTACTAATTATAGCATTCTATAGATCTGTTTTGGTCTCAATGTTTTTGTGTCAGAATGTCTATGACATTTCCCTGATTTTCATGAGCAAGTAATAAAAATGAATATTATAATTTCACTGTCCCAAAGCTGAGGCATCTATAAAGCTCTTTTTAAATTTCTTCCAGTGTTAACTGATATTTCTTCTGTCCATTTTAGGGGGTCTGGATTGTCTTGTTTTAAAAGAGTATATAAAGGTTGAGTTTTTAAAGAAAAGTTTGGAATCCTTTTTCTGCAGTATCCTGCAAATCCCTCCGATCCTCTCAGTTGTTTGTTAGTTTTGGGGGTAAGGAAGGCCAATATTCTTTTTATTCTATCTAGATTGATTTTTAAAAAGGCTTTCCTTTGATATTAGGTGACCTAAGTATCCTACTTGTTTTTGACAGAACTGAAGATGTTCTTTGGAGACTTTGAAGCTAATTGTTGTAATAAATAATAAATTCCATTGTCTACAGAAGCTTGCTTACCCCCAGAGCAGACAAGAAAATTGTCTACATACTATATTAAGGTGGATTTCTTAGAGAAGTCAACATCCAAAAGGTTTACTTTTAATATTTGTGAAAAGTAAGTTGGTCTCTCAGTATATTCCTGAGGCATAACTGTCCATGTGTATTGTCTTTCTTCTCAAATTAAAGCAAAAAGAAATTGATTATTTTTATCCAAAAGAATGCTAAAGAATGCACTACATAGGTCTAAATCTGTAAAGAACTCACCTTAAGTTGGGACAGCATTCAACAACGTATTGGGGTTTGGTACCACTGGATGCAGAGGAATGACTATGTTAATGATTGCTCCCAGATCTTGTACAAATCTCTACTCTCTACCATTTTGTTTTCTTACAAGGGAGAATTGGCGTGTTACATGCGATATACAAGGAATAATCAAGCCTCTTTTTATATATTCCAAAGTTATGGGTCTTATGCCTTTGAAGGCCTCTGATCTTAAAGGGTATTGCTTAAGGTCCAGAAAATATTTTGATGGGTCTATTTGAATTTTGATTGGGGCAGCTGAGATAATTTTCACAACAGCAGTGGAGGATTTTGACTACAATTGAGCAGGTACTCTTTTTAACAGCTCTTGTAATTCTAACCCATTTATAAAGTTTGAGTTAAGGAGAGTATCACATTTTGAATTAAGGTGGTTAGCATAACTTTCTTTGGATAGACCTGAATGTGGTTTAAATGTTTTTTCAAATTTTTCATAGTGTGACATTACAGGCTTATCAAGATTTTGTCAACATTGTTATATTTTATTCCAATCAACTACTTTGGAAAACTAAGGGGATAGCATCTAGTAAAGCTTTGGCAGTATTGTTAGGGAAGAAAAACAAGTGAGAGGTAATGGAAATCAGGAAAATAGAAAGGAGAAAACATTTATAGAAAAACATTAAGGAGGAAATGGTTACAGAAAAACAAAAAGAGGGAATGGTTATTTCAGTCTTAAATAATGGGGGTAATTAGGCCATGGAACACTGACCACCAAGTAATGAAAAAACACCATAAATGGTTACAGAATTTTCCCCATCATACATATACTAGAAAGAATTACTGGAACATAACCCTTAAGTCATGTCCAAACATAGAAAGAATCCAGTGCCCAAAACAGTGATGTATAGTTATAACTAACCTTCCTCTAAACTTAACATATAAAAGGAAAAACATAGAAGTAAACAGTGTCTTCTTGTGGAGACGGACTCGTTTCCCCTTAGGAAATGTACTTTTGCTTTGCACCCTTAAACTCTCCTTACAATAAATTATTCACACATATTTGCTGAGTATCTGTCATCTCTCTCTGTTGCACAGGCCACGGCTGTGATTCCTCCAAGCCCGGAGCCCAAGAACTGGGGCAACACTTCAAAGTCCAGCTGTGGACTGAACCGTGACCATATTGTGGCCTGTTCATGATCTGGTTCAGAAAATTTATGGAAGTCCTCTAAAGGATTTCTTCATTTGCTTTTGCTATCCAATCTTTGGCATTGTTTTCTGATGCTAACATGTGAACCAACTGATAGAAATCAGATAATCCAGGGTCATAATTTCAAATGTTTAATTCACATTCCCTAGAAAATCCATTAGGGTCCTGAAGGGGATCCAGGAATTCTTTATGCCTTTAAGTTTTACTTTTGACCATGGTTGATAAACCAAGGCAGGTTCTCCTCTACCGGACACAGTATATTCTGAATATAGAGCCAGAACAGCAGAAGGAGAAGGAAGGTAAGTTTGGACAAGGAAATTCTGACAAAAGGAGGAACTGAAGGAGGGGAAGAAATTCCAGCAGTCTTTTTCAAGTCAAAAATTGTTTTAGGCAATCTTTTGTTCTCCTCTTGCAACGAAATGACTTTTTCAGAACCTCTTTTAGAAGTTTCTAAGTACCATTGAAAATAGCTCTCCCAGCTATTTTATTTTAGAGCCACCTTTTTCTAATTGAGTGCATGGATAAACTAATTTCAAAAGTACCCCATTTTAGCCATTGTAATTTAGGGTCATCATGAGTTATGTGAAACCATTTTTCTAAATATTTGCATGAAAAGCTGCCATAAGTATTAAACATGAATCCAGCTAGTGTTTCTCATGGTGCATCTCTCCTTAAGGAAGAAAACTTGGTTTTAGAAGTACAATCGCCAATAATTTAAACTTTCATTTTGAATGACCAAAAAGACTTAATGGGACGTAATTTGGATTGAGTATGCTATTGTGGGAATAGCAAGGTGTCACCCTTGAGTCAGTTCTTTGCTTTTATGTGTCTTGGTGGTCCCACGAGACTTGGTGCTTAAGGTACTAAGTGATCGACTTTTATGTGAGCAATGTGTCAAGCAAGGTTTCCTCTATGTTCTTAAGGGATCCCCTGTGAAACCATTTCATGTCATGAGGGATAAGCTCCAACACTGATACAAGACCTTAGTTGCCGAAGGTGCCTTTTGGCCGAAGGAACAGCATCTCTTATTTTCAGGACTTACATCCTCATAGAGAGCCTCTTATAATTTTGTTCACTGAAAAAGAAAGTTTAGATTTGTCAGTTGAACTGAGGTTCAGAATCTGGCTAGTTTTAAAGATCACAAATTTTTTGCTTAAGCCACAAAAATTCACTTCCTCTTTTCAAAGAGAAACTGTTTTCTACCTGACCAAAATTTTGAATGAGATAAAAGGTTAAAAAATTCTAAAGAGTAATCCCAAACAAAGCCTTAACTCAGAGAAGAGTGAAATCACAAATTTATGATTAGCAGAATCTCTAGAGAAAAACAAAACTCCTAACTTGCAGTAGAACTTCAATTCCAACCCTGTTGAGTTAGGAATGTGTGTATCGCAAATGAAGTCTGAATCCTGAACCAAGACAGAAGGATTTGGACCCAAGAGAGGCCTTACAAGAAATACCTATTAATTCCGGCAAGGTCAGGTGAATGAAAAATCATTCATGCCGGTCCCAAGGTTCTGATTGCTGGCAAAGTGATGGGGCTTTCTGGACGTCTGTTTCAGGTCCTTTATGGTCATCAAAATGTCAACTTTAAATAATGAGATTCAGAAAATATAATTATAAGTATAGAGTTTCTTTGAGTGCAAAGCTTGAGGATAACCACCTGGAAAGCACCAACTACAAACAAATGGGTTCAGCATTCCAAAGTTGAGAAGTTAAGATTTCATTTATAGGCAGAGACAGAAAATATTTAAGCAGATTACAACGTTTTCCATAGGAGACCAGTATATATATATTACAGTGATTTGATTGGTTACAGATTGCTACATTCCAAGGAAGATTACTTTGTTACTCCATGAGGAGGGGTAGTGATGTGAAGGAGTTTTATCTCTGGGGCCCTTTGGTCCTTCTAATTATTTACAGGACAAAAAGGTAGAATTTGCAGCTGCATGCCACAAGACTCAGGCCATAGCTGCATTCCTGCCAAGGCTCAGAATAATTGAAAGTTCAACAGCTTTAAGTCTGAATTGTTTAATTTTACAAGAGGTACATTTTTTTGAAAACTTGCATATCTAAAACTCTTTTTATGACTTTTTATGACTCTTTTATGCCCTTTCACTTGATGGAGAGTTTGGCTAGATACGACATTCTTGAGTAAAAAATAATTTTCCCTTGGAAATTTGAAAGTATAGCTCCATTGTCGTCTATCTT
Organism: Cheirogaleus medius; assembly: GCA_008086735.1. NCBI lineage: Eukaryota > Metazoa > Chordata > Mammalia > Primates > Cheirogaleidae > Cheirogaleus > Cheirogaleus medius. The sequence continues at coordinate 8,409,239 of VBSM01003039.1, read as the reverse complement.
CCATTTGAGAAGTTTGATGCTACTCTTATTCACAATCTTCTGTTCATTAATTTTCTATCTTCCCTCTGTCCCCTCATCCCTACCAGAGCTTTTCGAGTCTTCTGTTTATCCTCAGTGTTTGAAATTTTATGATAATGAGCCTTTTGATGTTGCTATTTTTCATTATTTTTGGAGAGAGTTTTGTTTGTCTGTTCATTTGTTGTTTTCCATTCATTGGGCTGGATACCCAAAAGGTCTTTTGAAAAGAGGTTCATTTTCTTCAGCTCTGAAAAATTCTCTTATTTTATTAATACTTTTCTCTACAGTCTTTTCTGTTCTCTCTTTGGGGAGCTCCTATTAATTAGCTAATAGGCCGCCTGGATTGATTATCTAATTTCTTATATTTTCTTTCTTATTGTCCAATTACTTACCATTTTTCTCTATGTTTTGGATTCCCTAATTATATCTTTTACTATTAAGGTTTTCATTTATGCCATCTAATTTTTATTTTCCTAGTGTTTTTGTTGTTGTTGTCTGAATACAGTATATTCATTTATATTTAAGAATGGGACACAGAAAAACTGACTGGGAGCTCTGTGTTTGTGAACAAGTTTGTCAACTTAAAGTGATCAGTTGGGGGCAATGGCCATTATTTCAGGAAACATAAAGGTCAAAATGTGGAGGTCTTTTCTGTATAACCATTCAATTTCTCTGGAGGAGAAGCCTCTAATTTCTTACCTACCTGGTAGATACCTTGCTGCTGGCATTCTGAGAGAGAGAGAGAGAGAGAGAGAGAGAGAGAGATAAGAGAGACACTATTGGGGTAGAGATGGGAAGAATAGTAGCCATATTCCTTCTTGATCATCCTACAACAAAGAAGACAAAGTGACAACTTTTGATAATGGACCCAGACTTTCCAATCATCTGTTCAGTTCCTCATTTAAAAAATATGAGCAGATAATCAAGGGTCACTAGACATCTGTTTTTTCATCAGTTCTGTTTTCAGCCCCACTTCTCATTCTTGTCTACCAATGTATGTCCAAAGTTCTCTCTAGGGTTTTTGTTTGTTTGTTTATTTTTCTTTTTTTACTTTTGGGATGGGGTCTCGCTATATTCTTCAGGCTGGTCTTGAACCCCTGGGCTCAAATGATCTTCCCACCTCAGCCTCCTGAGTATCTGGGACTATAAGCATGAGCCACCACACCTGTCTTAAACTTCTCTAGGGATCTTTCTGTCCAATGATCTTTCTTTGTGCCCAAATTTTCCTCTGGAAACCCTTTAAGTTATTCCTCCCTCTGCCTCTACATCAGTTACCACTTCTTTGCCTAGATTTTTATCAACTGATGTCCTTTCTACCTTTTATATCATCACTTGAACCTATATATTTTAGAGACAAAAAATAAACAAGTGGATTAACTATTTTTAATCAAAAATATTTAGGAACAATAAGAACTTTTTGCAAAGGCTCAAAAGCATCTTAAGATTGCAGTCAAATCAGGACCTGGACATGCACTTGCCCTTCAGGATCTGCTTATAGTTACCAGCTTCTCTGTGTTTGGAGAGAAAGACCATGGGTTTCAGCAAGTTCTGCATGCCAGGTATGCCAGGTGCTGGCTTTCTCACTGCCCCTGGTGGCTCTTCAGCCTCCATTCCCCTGAACTTGGTCCTAAAGGTAGCCTGTCCCTCCCTTGCCCACTGCTTGGGCATCTGGGCCTCACAGAAGCCCTGTGCAGCCTTCTAGAGGCCTTTGCCATGGAGACATGATCTTCTTTTCTGGCTTAAAGAACTTGTCCCGAAAGCCACTTGTACCTGCTCCTAAGGATCTTGCTTTTCCAAACCCAGAAGACAGTTCATGAAGCCAGGGGACATCAGCCATGCTCCAAACAATTTGGCCTCAGGAGTCAGTGACCTTTGAGAATGTGGCCATGTACTTCACCCAGAATCAGTGGGCCAATCTGGACCCTGAACAGAGGGTGCTGTACAAGGAGGTGATGCTGGAGAATTATGCAAATATGGCTTCCTTCATAGCATTTCCACTTTTCAAACTTGTTCTGACCTCCCAGCTGGAGAGGGGGAAGTGCAATGGGACCCAGATCCCAGGAACACAGAAGTTCTGACAGGCATCAGTCCAGGTGGTGAGTCCTGGACCAAGAATGAAGAGCCAATAATAAAGCAGGAGGCCGCTGAAGAAACAGAGTTGCACAGAGTACCAGTAGGAGAACTTTTCAGGAACATTTCTCAGCACTTTGATTGTAAAAGCAAAGCAGTGAGGCAGACTTTCAGTCTAAATCCAAATCCAAATCTACACTTTGAGGTGGAATGAAGTTCTATGAATGTAAAGAATGTGGGAAAATCTTCAGATATAACTCAAAGCTTATTTGGCATCAGATGAGTCATACTGGAGAGAAGCCCTTTAAAGAGTGTGGCAACGCTTTCAAGTCAAGCTATGACTGTATTGTACACGAGAAAAAACCACACTGGAGAAGGGCCCTGTGAGTGTAAGTAGTGTAGCAAAGGTTTGAGTTCCAACATCACAGGATTCACGCTGGAGAGAAACCCCGTGAATGTAAGGAGTGTGGAAAAGCCTTCTGTAGGAGTGCGGCACACCTCCTGCATCAGAAATCACACATGAGGGAGAAACTCTATAAATGTAAGGAATATTGGAAGGCTTTTGGTTGTAGGTCACTTTTATTGTCTATCAGAGAATACATATTAGGGAGAAACTCTACCAATATAAGGCCTGTGGCAAAGCCTTCACTCAGAAAATAGCCTCCATTCAACATCAGAGTTCACACTGGGAGAAGCCTTATGAATGTAAGGTGTGTGGGAAAGCCTTCACAAGGGATGGAAGTTTCAGTCAGCATTGGAAGTTGCACCCTGTGGGAAAGAAGCTAGTCAAGGTTGTTGGGCTATCCCTGGTCAGTCCCCTGTTCCCCTCTCCAGCCTTCTATCCTGTTTCTCTCCAGAGGTTATGCTCTGCACCAGCTGTGGCTGGGCCTCTACCCATCTTTCTACATGCTGTGCTCATTCCTACCTCTGCTCCTTTGTTCATGCTGCTGCCTGCATCTGGAATACCTTCTTCACCTGCCCCAACAGTACGTGTCTTCCAGGGTCTTCCTCCCTCTGTGAAGCCTTCCCCAATTATTCTGAACCATCCTTCTCGCCCTGCATGAGCTTTATCTTGGCACTCCTATGGCTCTTACCCAACATATCTTCAACCTAATGTGAGTTTCATTTGTGCTTTTTTCCCTCATTTTACATATGTTACAACTGTTTCAGGATAAACTCTGTTATAATCCATATACATTTAAAGATCAGGTTCATATGATATATTCTCTTTTCTTCTAAGTAGGAAATGGAAATACTTAATCTTTGCATTGGTCCCTTTCAGGTTTGAGCAGCAGTGGCTGTATCTGCATCATGGTGTTGCTGGCTTAGAAATGCTGGCAGGACACTTGAGGGTTAGGAAAGTTTGGGAAAGAGGACATCCCTGTATTAGGCCATTATGATTAGAGAGAAGCAACTTGGAAGAAACAGGAGGCAGCATGCCAGACCTGTGGGAGTAGAGGATTGGAGTAAGATTCCAACAGTGGACTTTGGATATTAATGCAGATTGTTTAGTGAGCTACTGGCTAGCTGGTGTATTAATATAGTTGAAATTGTGTTGCCCTTGTCATGGATCATTGAGGATCCCATACATCTATGCAACAGATAATGTGAAATAAACAGTAAAAACAATTATGAGTTGATAGCAGTGATGGCAATCATTTATGTATTTGATAGCAATTATGTACAACCGTGTCTCTAAACATGAAAGTTTTTTTCTTGAGTTTTGCTCTTCATACCTAGATACCTAGATGTTTCTTCTAACTTTTGTTTCCTAAGTAAATGTACACAAAGGCTGAAAAAAAAAATCACAGTCAAATCAAAGAGAAATACTTTAAGGAAATCAATATTTAATATGAAAACATATATGCTAAGTTTTTAATTCTGACTTTACCACCTGCTAGTTACATGACTTAGGGAAAATTATTTGATCTCCCAGAGCCTCAGTTGCCTCTTCTCTAAAATGTCATTACTAATATCTTAAGCATTATCAAGAGTTATGAACACATACAATGTGTTCAATCAATATAAGTTCCATTTTTGCTTTGAAATGAATGAGCAAAAGATGGCAAGTAGTGATAATATTCATTAAGACTGGTCTTCTTTAGAAAAAGCAAAGTTGAAGAGTAGGTGGGTGACCATTCTACTTAGCAACATCTTACTGGGGGCATCTATTGCAAAGAAAAGAACATTTTCTTTTTGATGGGTTTTAGTCTAGTTTTTTTCTGATTAAGTCTTATCTTTTAAAATCATCCTGTTTCTTTCCCTTCCTCAAGCATTTTCTCCTTTCTACTTCACAAGTCTTACTTGTTTGAGAAGAAAAGAGATGAAGTGAGTCAGCCATGGTCTCAGCAGGAAGCAGATCTCACTTCAACTAGTTCCAAAGAAGGGACTTAAATAAGGGAATTCCTCACAGGTATGGATAAGAGAACAAACAAAGGATATGGAGACCCCCAGCAGCTAGCAAGAGAAGGCAGCCATTACCACATCAAGGGCAAAAGGGACAAGGGAAAGGAAATAGAATTACTGGAGCACAGGGAGAACTGGAAATGTGAAGGAGCTCTGGGGCAAAGTCTATAGTTGTGGAGGGGTGTAGCTACTGTCAGAGGCCTAACACTGAAACAGGGAGTAAGAAGGGAAGGAGTAACCCAATACAGCTCCCTTCTCCCACCTTCTGATCTCCTGCAAGGGCTCCCCATATGGGAGCCAGAGAGATACAGTCCACGGCAGTCAGCCTCCCAGATGGCTGAAACAGAAAACCTCAAGCCATCTTGTGGGAGAAAAAAAATCTTCACTTCATCTTTGATGCCTGTCATATGTAGAAATAGATGAGCATGGAAATGTAAGCATTTCCAATTAGAAAATAAGACTGTTTCATATTACATGTTTTATGCTTTAAGGTGACTCCTAATATAGAACCTTAATGATGGAACCAACCGCCACTGAGGGAAGAAAAAAACAGGAGCAAAATAGTCAGCTTTGAATTAGTGGAACTGACCAGGCTAAGGCATCAAGCAACTGTTTCCACGACTGCAATTTCAGGAAATGTCTCAGTCCTGTCATAGGTGTCTCTAAGGATTTGTTTAAAAATTCAAATGTCACAGATTTATCCATTGTATGCTGAGAAATCCACTGTGCTTTCAGTCATAAGTTCTAGGTGACACTTGATTTAATATGATCCTGGAAATGAGACAATTTATTCCTTGCATTTTATTTAAAGCCTAATGGTATGGCAGGCTACTTTCTCCTTTATGGATATAGAAGCCCTATTATAGTATTTTATCCAGAAAGAATGACCCACTTTACAAAGCTATGCCTGACATTTTGTGCTTTGTGTCCAGTATAAGTATATATCAAGTAATGTGCCTTATTTCAAGTTGATGGCTTTTTTTTTTTCAAACCAGGAATCAATAGTTGGGATACAGTGGGCTGTGAAACTCCTAAAATTGATTGCAAAATGTTTGGCATACATGCATTTTCTGGGAAGAAGGCCTATTGTTCCCATAAATACTCAAAAGCTATGTTTTCTTCTGCCTCTAAATGAATTAGCACTCTTCTATCTAGCTTTCATCAACCAATGGCCCTTCTTCCTTTTATTTCATCATTTCTACTTTTATATTTTTCATTCATTAGCTATCATCACAGAGAAGTCTCAAGAGAGAGAAAAGATCAATAAGTGTAATCAACTCTTTTTAATGTTAAGAACCATGGCTGAATATAAATATATTGAAAGGGAAACATGGGTGAAGGATGAGAGAGCTAGAAAAAGGTATTTTTAAACAGAGAATGAAATTTATAACAAAGATGTCTTCCCTGACAGTCTTCTTGGCCCTTATGGTGCTTCAGGAGAGAAAGTTTGGGGTGTAAAACAATAAAAAGTGAGACAATACTTTCCCTGAATATAATGGTTTTTCCTTGAACAAGAGTGGTCTCATGATGCTGGGTTATGACCCATTCTCTTACTGAGACTTCAATCCTGTTTATTCAAGGGTTTTACATGGTGATTGGATGACATTCTTCAGCCTGCCAAGATGCCTACAGGCAGCCCCATTGATATAATAGTGCTCCATTCTAGTAATGGGGCATCAATATAAAGTAATCACTTCCTGCTTTGGCAAGTATTAGATAGACATGGGATGAAGAAGGGGGTCTCAAATTCAAATGCCTGTTGGGAGATAGAGCCCTTACAGCCCTCATAAAGTAGGCAAGTAGTATTGAACCAACGAATTTATGCTCTGTCTGAAGGGGGCAGCCTTCACTCAATTCCCTTTTTTTTTTTTTTTTTGGATAAAAAATTACAATGTGCAGAAGTTGGCAACTAATTCAAAACATTTTACAACACTGTGTGGGATGAACATATGTTTTGAGGGTGTGTTTGGCCCAAGGGCTGCCGGTTTGGGTCTCTGGTGTAAAGTCGTCGTTCCCAAGCCTAGTTGCAGATCAGAATCATCTGCGGAGCTTAAAAAACACAGATGCCCAGTCCCCTCCCCAGACCTGCTGCATCGAGTCTCTGGGGGTGATGCTAATGCTCAGCCAAGTTTGAGAATCATGAGAGCAAAGGACTGGTTGATGAAACAGCATTTACCATCCTTAAAACTATAAAATTAAAGAACAATCACAGTAAAGGAAGTCAAAAGATAAATGAACAAACCAGTGGAAGAGCAAAAATGGTGAAAGCTTATAGGAATACCTTTAAACACGTTCTCCCATGTTTCAAATTTTGACTTTTCAATCCTTTTATTGAGCTGCGCTTTCCAATATGGTAGCCACTAGCCACATGCGGATGCTTAAATTTAAATCAAATTTGAAATTCAATTCCTTAGTTGTACCTGCTACATTTCAGGAGCTAAGGAGCTACATGTGGCTAGCGGCTCCTGTCCTGGACAGTACAGATATATAATATTTCCAACACTGCAAGAAGTTCTATTGGACAGCCCAGGTATAGAGATTATATATGAAAATCAAGAAAACTTTGTAGACCTTTTAAGCCATTCATGTGGGATATTTCAAGGGAGTGGTAATTATAAGTACAGACTACAACATATCTAAATTGGCCCATGGGTTTATGCCTTAGAAAGAATAAGGCTTACCTTAATGCAAATTAATTAGTAAATATAGAGATTTTTTAAAGTAAAAAAGTATTTGTGCAATCATCAGATGAATATTTATCCAGTGCCTTCTAAATGCCAAGCACTCTGCTCTTTGGGTTTAAATTATTCATGGAATCAAGTAAGGTTTAAAAATTGTCTTGGGCAGCTTCCAAGGATTATATTATTCCCAGGTATGAATATTACCTTTAGTTTTCCATATACATCTCCCTTTAATTATATATATGGACTTTCTCTTAATACAATAGCTATCATTAAGTTAAAACATGTTGTTTGGTATATGTAATGTAGCTGAATGGTTAAAAGGAAAATGAGACAAGCAGCAACAGCTCACAACAGAGAAGTTTTCTCTTTGCCAAAAAAGTATAGCTTGTCTAATGATGAGTTTTGAACTGACCTGTCTATATCTGATTAGAGATAGACATAACTCTCTACCCAGCAGTGACCTAACACCATTTAACCAGAGCAGCACATAGCTGTCAACCCCAGTCAGTACATACAACTTACTCCTGTTCAAACTACATTCAGCAGGATGGCAATCCAGAAGGACAGACAAGACAGAAGGAACCCTAGCTAGCGTAAAGGGTTTCAGGCCTTGGGGTTACATGTAAACTTTTAAATTTGTACAAAAATCTGGATTCTTGAGAAGCAGAGCATCCTAAATTTAAAAAGCTGACTTTAAGTTACAAAAAAAAACAATCATGAAATAATTTAAAGGAAAACATTGTGGATAACGTTAAGAATTATTGGATATAAGGCATCTTTATGGAGATGCTGATTAAGGCAAGACAGAGCTGAGTGATAAATAGTTGCAGGGCCCAGGGTGGAAATAAAGGTGAAGCTATAGAAGACGGAATGACTTGGTGCCTGGAAGTCTCTTCTGTAGTCATGAACAGTTAATGAATTCCTCAGGGACATATGGACTAAATTTTTAAATGGCCTAACAAGTTAACATATTTTTTGTCTGTGGTGTAAATCTGATTGGGTATTTTATAGTCTCCATGTGGCTCTTAGAATAATAATAAAGGCTGGGGCTGCTTCTGGAATGCAGTTAATAATTAAGTCCTTATCTTTGTAGTGGTTATACATCTTCCACAGTGTTAAGGAGTCATTACTAAGGGACTTAATTCTGGGAATTTTGTTGCTAGTCTCCTTTTGTATTAGATAGGTTGCTTATCTAATCTTATCTCATAGTATTAGCAACCTCCTTTTGGAAATGCCAGGCATCTTCAATGAATGACTTACACAAAGAAAGTGCCGTGGTGACTTGAGTTTCTCTCTCTCTCTCTCTCTCTCTCTCACTCTCACACACACACAATCCATCTATATTTATCAATTTATATGACACTTCAGGCCTTGTGTTAGGTGATGGGTGCAAAAGATCAATAAAACATAGACCCTGCCCCTGAAGAACTCATACTCTTGAAGGGGGATCCTATGTGTGAACAAACAATTACAATATGATGAGGCACAAAATGGAGACGATGACATAAATCCATACAGGTAGAGATTGTTTAGAGATTGTGGAAAATAAGTCCTCTTTTACTTGAAGTTGCCTTTACAACAGAGATAAAGAGCAACCAGGATAAAGAGCATGTTGGTGTGTTGTTAAATCCAAGGCTGCACCATGGTTTTAAATCCATGGTTTTAATCTTGGTCATCATCCTGTGTTGAAATGATCCCTATACCTCCAACCTCCAGACTGAAACCAGCTGAAGGAAGAACTTGAAATGAGGCCAAGAAAGAACTAAGTAGTGGATGGGAAAATGGATTCTTAAAACCCAGAAATATCTGGAATATAAAACATCCAATGGGTGAGTCTCTTATTTTGGCCAGGCAAGAGAGGGTGATACTGGGTGCTATGGAGCAGTGCATGGCAAAACAGAACCATGACTCAATGTCAGCAGTGGTTCCATGGTCTTGTCTTTCAAAATAGCAAGTGGGGAGCTGCCTGCCTAATTGTGAGGAGCAGTGATATGGAACTGCACAAAATGCAGCTAGATCTGTTAAGCAAGTTCACACAAATGTAATTAGAGAAATAAAAGCAAAACCCTGGATTTTGGCTACACTGCCTAGTGACATCATTTATGTCAGGTAGACTTGGCTGTGGGTGAACAAGCATCTTTGTATCAACAGTATGAAAAGCAGTGCTATTGGCTATAATTGCAAAATATCGTTATGAGCTTAAATAAATCTTTAATATCCGAAAATATCCTATGTCTTCTGCTTGCTTTTTCTCAGATGGAAAACAAGAACTCTCACTAGGAATTAATTGTTCCCTAAGTGGTCTTGTCCCTGCCACGGTTCATTTGGCTTTATTACATTGTCTAAGATTAAGAGTTCTTGAAGGTAGAACTTGTCCTTCATATGTAGTACTAAGCTTTTAACATTCTAAACTACTCAAGGCATGTGAATCCTTTCATCTGTTTTACTTCCCAATATCTAGCCAGCATGCCTTGGCCTGGGGTTTAGTCTGGGTAAGTTCTGACTGGTGGGTGTACTACCTATACCAATTGTTGAATATTTTGAATACAGTAAGTCCTCACTTAATGTCATTGATAGGTTCTTGGAAACTGAGACTTTAAGCAAAACGACATATAAGGAAACCAATTTTACCAGAGACTAATTGATATAAAGAAGAATTAAGTTCCTAAGACATATTTCTTATAACAAAAACATCTACAAACTTCTAAAGAAAGACCAAAACATTTCCAATATTAAACATTGAATAAATGTGAGCTTCACATACATTTAAGAAAGATTATTAAAAACAAATAAGATAATTATTTACCCAATTATTCCAGCCCAGGGTGGCAGGTGGCTGGAGCCTCTCCCAGCAGCTCAGGGTACAAGGCTGGACAGGACGCTATCCCATCGCAGGGCACGCCCACGCCACACCCACACTCACTCACACTGGGACCATTTAGACATGCCAATTCACCTGACAGGGATGTGGGAGGAAACCAGAGTACCCGGGAAAACCCACACAGACACGGGGAGAACGTCCAAACTCCATGCAGACAGTGGCCTTGCCCGGAAATTGATTTTTTTTCTCATCAATGTTATAATGAAATGACATCAAAATGAAATGATGTTATTCGAGGACCTGCTGTATTAAGTGTAGGTGGGGATGTACATGATGTGGAAGGATAAAATAAGTCAACTGATTTTAACAGACACACTCCAATTCATACTTTTATGTTGACAATCTTTCAAATAGTCTTCTTGGATGAGTCCTTTTTAGAACATTTTAAACACAACTTTAAAATATTTTCCTTCATATATTTCTGGAAGGGAAAGATTTATTTGGATATATAAGTTATGGCCTGATTGTTAAGAAATCATGTATAATATTTAAAGTTGTACTTGTGTTAGATCTCATGTTATTAGAGCACGGTCAGATCATGTTGCTAGAAAATGCAAATACCTTTCTTTTGAGCTGCACCTTTCCCTCCATGGAAAATAGATCACACATTGTGACAAGGTTAAGTTGCACCTAAGTATAAGCACTAAAACAAAACAAAACACTAAAGAGCTGAAAACTTGTAATTTTATATCTTTGTGCTGGGGCTGACATATTTGTGCCTGATGAAAAAAATGTCAGAAGCTGCCCTTATTCATTCTGTAAGTTCAGCTCTCTGCTATGTCAAGTGAAAATCTACTGTAAGTATCTGTATTCATCGTGCTTGCTATCTCAGGAAGCAAGCATGGACCCCCATTAAGAGAGGGGCAAAAAGAGAGATATTTAAAACCCTAGTAATGAGGATCCCTAGCTGTCCACCCTTAGCATTTGTCTTTGTGGAAAATGTTAGGAAAGGTGTTTGCCCAAAGACCAGACACATATTAAATAACAGGTTCTATTCAAGTGATGAATCTAGATCTGTGTAAAACTATAGAAATTGTATAGCATTTACAGTTTTCAAAAACCTTTTCCACCTACTATCTCTTTGTATGACCCGGGATATTTCTTATCCTCTTTTTATAGATGAAGAACCTATGACTCATGGAGGTTAAGTGATTTTGCTCATGGCCACACATTCAGTGAGGACCTGAGGACAGACCCAGGACCCTCAGCTCTCAGTAGTTCCACATCGTTCTATAGTAGTGAGCAAAGACTTTGTTGATGTAGAAGTCCAACCTCAGGGCCCTTCAGGTAACACAGCTGGTTCTGTACTTGGTCTGTGGCTACCTACAGTCAATGGAGCCACCATTTGATGTGGAAGAGTCCCACTTGTGCATATGGGGCTATCACTCTCCTTCTTGCTGAGTCAGGACTTAAGGCCCCCTTGGTATATGCATTCTAGTTCCTAGTGCAATGCTGGCACATGAGGCACCCAGCAGATGTTTGAATAAAGACCCTGAAATGCTGCCAGGGCAGAAAAGAGAGAGCTGGCCCAGCTATTAGGTGCACCATAATTGCCATCCTCAGCTATTGACACTATCGGTAGACCTACATTTTGCCAGCTCAAGAGGTCTCCTTGGACACTAGGGCAGGAAGGAGAGTTGTTTTCCTTTTTAACTAGATGAGAGTAATTTTGACTTGTCTAATCACTGTCCAAGTACTGGCAGCCATGCGGGAAATGAAAGACATCCACTAAGTAAGTTTTCATTCATTTGGAAATTTGGCTTTGTTTAGTCAGTCCCAAGGGTCATACTGTAAATATGAGTTGAGAGAACAAGGCCTGCAGGAACCTACTTGATTTACAGGGGATTGCCTGTATGTGTGTTTATGGCAGGGCCAGGGAGTCAGGCCTCACACTCTGTCTTATGGGAGAGCCCACACTGGAGGCCATGGGAGTGTCTGTAGCACGGGCTCTGCCAGCCGAATCAGCAAGAGGAAGAGCTGCGGCTACAGTGAGAGTTGCCTATCCTACATCCCATCAGACTTCTCTTTTTAACTTGCTTCTCTACATTGCTACCTAGTCCTAGACCACCAACTGCCAAACCATCTTCATAAAATATGCCTGTACCATTAACTCAGTTTCACCCTGTGTACGCAGAAAGTTACTCTGAGAGAAAAGTGGAAACACAGGTCAAATTCCAAGTTGCTAAGGGTGCTATGGTCTTTCTCTAGCTTTAAGATGGTATCCCATACACACACCTTTTATGTAGCACAGATAACTTCTTAAAAATTGTTTTAGTTATTGAAGCATTATCATTTGGATCTTCAAACTGCAATGATTCTTAGTAATTACTAGTAGCGTGTGGTTATTGATTTAAGCACTCCAGCATAGGTTACCCTTTACCTCTCTCTCTCTCTCTCTCTTTTCAATCCCCAGTGGAACTCCTCTGTGGGTTCTGTGGGTATGGAAAGCATTGTGAAGGACTGTTAGAAAATGGACAAGTAGAAGGAGAAATTGTGCTTTTTTTTTTTTTTAATTTCCCACTGTGCTCGTCTTAATTTCTGGGTCAGTAGATTTCCTCCAGGGAGCCTTGACTTTTATTTAATAGAAAAAATGTGAGTCTTGGCCAAGCCCTTGGTGCATATATGATCCATTATGGGAAGATCCCGTGAAAATCAGTGTCATTCGAACATTGTAAGTCATGTAACCATAAAAATATAACAACAACAAAAACAAAACCAGGTGCATTGTGAAAGCCAGGAACCTCTGCCTTCCGAAACGGCAGAATGAGATTGTGGCTTTAGCTCATGGCCCTAGTCATGTCGCCTGCTTCAACGTCTGCAGCCAGAGGCTGTTCTTCCACATCCGTAATTGCACTGCAAGGCCATTGGCCTAGGCTGTGTCCAACATTTCTCTCTCTAGGCAGCTATCCCAGAGTTTAGGAGCAAGGAAAGCCAAAGGGTGTTTCAAAGAAAAACTGGGGAGTCTTTGTAACTGACCATGCTGTACACTTTGGTCTTGGTAGGGGAATGTGGGGAAGATTCCTGTGGGACAGGCCTATTCATAGGCCTGGGGCTGGCAAAGGAGCTAGATTCGTTTCTGTGTAACTCACAGGAAAAATACACAAGGGGCCTCTAATCCCAGTGAGCAGTGTGAGATGCCCCTGTTCCCAGAGTGCCAGGCAGAGCACCTGGTGTTTGAGACGACTGATACCTCCTGCAGTCAGGCGCCATGAGAAGCTGGCACCCTGGCTGAGGCTGCTCATAATGAGCACCTTGTTTGGGGTTTGGAAGGCCTGTGGCACTCTTTGTTTTTAGGGTGCCTCTGAGGAGTTGCCCATACCTAGCGGAATTCCTCAGAGGCTCTGAAAAAAAGGGAACTCTGTTTTGTGCCCAGGATTTGTGGCTTTGGTTTACTGAACCACCTGATCTAGCCCACACTTTATCTCATACCCACCCTCCATCCCTGTCCCCCTGGGCCTTCGTCTACCTGCATCCCTTTCTTCCCCAGCTCTCTGCTCAGAGGCTGCCCTCCCCTCCCCTTCTCTCCCCTCTCTGCTCAGAGGCTGCCCTCCCCTCCCCTCCTCTCTCTGCTCAGTGGCAATCTATCTCCTCTTGCTTTTTGACTTCAACTTCAAACCACCCCCACCATCCCAAACCATGCTGCTATTTCTCCTCCCAGAGTTTTCACACCCAGGTAGACTCTCTGGATTCTGACTCTCTCTGGCTCCTGTTTGCTCTGTTTAATTCTCATTAGAGTTGAGTCTCACAGTGGCAGCACAGGTGTGCCTCAATTCTACTCTGATGCCTCCCCAGGTACTAAAAACTGTGCTTCCTTCACGCGCGGGCAAGTACAGAAGACTAGTGCTCCCTGGCTCACTGTGCTCAGCTAACACTGCTGCCCAGGTGGGTAGCAAAGTGTTTTGGCCAAAGATATACAATGGAAGCTGCCTAAGACTGTGTGTTACCTTTGGCCCAGGAATGGCTAAAGTTAGGATATCCCACCTCCTAGTAAGCTGGAGTGCTGGGATGGGTTAAACCACTAGAGAGAATGAGATTAACAAGATGAGATTAACACCAAGGCCCCAGTGTCAGTGAGGCTAGGACATTAATGTAGAGGTGAAACACCAAGAGTGGTCAGAAAAACAGGTCCTTCATAGCACGCAGTGGAGAATGGTAAAATGGAGAAGGGAGTGTGTCACGAGCTGAGTCCTCCAAGCAGCAGACTCTGAGATGGAGATCTCTTGCACTAAGTTGATCAGGGCACACTGCTGGGATCCACACCTGTGGAAGGAGGGGAAGGAAGCAGAACTGGGCAGAGGGAGGAGTTATCAGTGATGCAGTCTCGACAATGGCTTCAGCCAGCCTCATGGGGATATTCAGAAGCTGGGATAACTCTTCAGAGTTGTCCTGAGTTGGGGTAAGGGGCCTGGATCTTTATTCTGCCTCAGGAGGGGGTGTGCCCTTGGGCGAGGCAGCTCTTTTTAGCTAAAGTAGTTCCAAAAGAGGGCTGACAACTGAGCGCTATCCCTGAAGGGGATTGTAGGAAGCAATGCATTGTAGTATTCACTACACTATGGAATCTATGGAATTTGAGGAATCACAATCAGGACACTCAGAGAAAAGGAAATTTCTAGGAAGGCTGTGAATAATTAATAAACAGCTACAAGAACCATGGGGGCCACACCAGGAAAAGGTGGCCCCCACCCTGTGCCTGCACATCCCTTGTTTTCCTTGGTAATGGCGGCAGTATCACTGTGGTTGGGAGGAGAGAGGCCTTTCCAGGATTTTGGAAATCCTGGGGGATTTTGACCCCACCTGGGATCAAGAGGATGGGACCCAACTTTCCTTGCAACTTTTGAGAATAACCAGATTGGATCACAAAGAAGTTTTTGACTTTTCCATACACTGATACAGGCTCTGGACATTGGCTCAGCCCTAGTATACCACCTCTCAAACTGTCAGTGCGGTAGGTAACCAGAAGATTGGCCAATTTTCAATTGTTTGGAAGGTCATTTTGGGATAAAGATGAATCTGAATGAACTCTTGTACCGTATGTCAGTATATGTGTGTGTGATGAAAATAGTCACTTCCTGTTCCATCCCCTTCTGTCTCCAAAGCGATCTCCCAATCTCAGGTATGATTAGGGCCAAGGCTGGATTAATAACTTATCATATTACACTTTTATAGTCACCTCACTGATGTTATCTAAGTTTCAATACAGTGTGTGTGCGTGTGTGTCACTTTCTAAAGCAAAGCTTGTCCCTGAATATCAGGGACACGTTGGAGAATGTTCTCTCACCTGAGTTTCTTCCTCCTTTCTAGAAGCGCTTGCATCTTTCCACTCCTCCCTGTAATTTATTAGTCTCTGCCCATATCATTTGCTACTGATAGTTTCAAATGTAAGAAGCTCCTTGCTGATGATGGATGTTTCATTTCTTCAGTCTTCCTACCCTCTTATTTTAAATACAATAGGTCTTCATTTTGAGTACTTGAAGCATTTTTTAATTATTTCATTGACTGTGGGCTTGGTTTCTGAGCTGGGATTCAGTCAGTTTACTTAAAACTGAATGTTATTTGTAGGCTTAATGGGTCTTGGAGAGACAAAGGGTATACAAACAGATGCCCTACAAATGTGACTGATTAAGTTCATGTTCACCATTCATTTCTGTCCTTTTCCTTGTCTTCCATTTATTTATAGAGTTGTCCACCCTCAATAAATTCTGAGTGTTAGAGAAAAGAAGACATTTCCAAGTGCGTTGGCCTCATGAATGGCATGAAACTTGTTTTGGGTGACTTAGAGGACGTGTGATCAGGTCATGGAAACAAAGGGGAGTCCCCCTCTTTGGTACAGAAGCACAGTGCAGCGGTTAAGAGTGGGAACTGGAGGGTCAGATTCCTTGAGTTCTGGCACTCCCATCATTGAGGCTGGAATAGATCAATTAAAGCCAAGCCATTTAAGATAGATTAAAATTTCAAGCGAGGCTTTCCTTTTAAATGAAAAATGAAGCTATAAATTATAAAAATAAAATTTTATTTCATCCAGTAGAGTATAGATTATAATTGCAACTACGTGTTCATTCTTAGAATGAACAAAAATAAATCTCATGTGGATTTTTGGCAGAATTTTTAAGCTTAAAGTGTGTGATAGCATGATACAACAGCCTTCACTTTGGGTATGATTTTATAGCAGAAATTTCTTGGCAATCATATTAGAGAGCATCATTCATTTTCCAAGGATCTCTAATAATTCTTTGACATTTAAATCATTGTTTTTTTGAAATCCACATCCTTTTTTATTTCTTCTCCAAAATTTAACTATTTTACCTACTTTGTCAATTTTTTATGCCTTGCCAGCAATACTTCAATACTTTTATCAACTTCATAGACTTTCACATATTTGAAACAATTGCAAAGGTACTTTGTAATCAATTTGCATTTTATTTGTATTACGCTGTTGTTTTACTTTTTATTTTGAAATAATGTTTAGACTTATGGAAAAACTGCGAAAACAGTACAGAGTTGTTGTCTACCCTTCACCCAGATACCCCAAATGTTAACAACTTACATAACCAGAGAACAATGATCAAAATCAGGAAATCAACAATAACACATGATTTTTAACTACACTACAGACCTTATTCAGATTTCACCAGTGTTTTGCTAACATCCATTTTCTGTTTCAGGACCCAATCAAGGATCCCACATTGTGTTTAGTTACTGTGTCTCCTTTGTCTCCCCCAATCTGACAGTCCCCAGTCTTTCCTTATCTTTTATGACCTTGGCATTTTGGAAGAGTACCGGCCAGTTATTTTGTACACTGTCTCTCCATTTGGGTGTTTCTGATGTGTTGTCGTGACTAAATTGAGGTTTCAGACTCTTGGCAGGACCACAGAAGTGATGTTGTACCCTTCTCCACACGTCCTGTCTGGAGACACATGCTGTTCATATGTCTTGCCACCGACAATGTTAACTCGGATCACTTTGTTAAGACGGTGTCTGCTGGGTTTCCCCAGCAGTGAAGTCACTGTTCTTCCCTTTGTAATTAATGACTACCTTGAGAGAGATACTTTGAGAGTATGGAATGTGCAAATATCCTATTTTCCCTCAAACTTTCATTCTCTAATTAATAAACATAAAAGGGATGAGGGAAGTAGAAAAATCACCATTCGTCAAACACCACGGTCATAATTGTTGCATGCAAGGTCCACTGTGTATCTCATGCAACCATTATGACTGTGGTGTTTGACAAATGGCGATTTTTCTACTGCTCTCATTCCTTCTACATTTGTTCATTGGAATTTGGATTTTGAAACCTTAGTACAAAAAAGAGTAAAATCTCACAAATAACTTATATATTGATTGCATATATTGAAATGCCAATTTTAAGATATATTGGGTTAAACAAAATATATTATTAAAATTAGGTTTCCCTTTTTCTTTTACTGTTCATAATGTGGCTACTAAAAAACTCAGCATTACACATGTAGCCCCCATTTGTGGCTCACATTACATTACTGCAGGGCAGCACTGTTTTAAGGACTCAGATAGTGAACTCTTGTGCCTATCTCATAGGATTATTGTGAGAATATAATATAAAGCATTTGGCATAGTGCCTAACATACAGTAAAGTATTCAAAAAATTAACCATTGTTGCTGAGGTAGGAAAGGACAGCCACTCTTATGAACTCTCGACTGTTCTCAGGGGAACTGAAGTGTTCTCATTAAGAACACCAGTCAATCGGGACTTCCCTAGGAGGAGAGACTGCTGGAGACACCAAGCCCCTCCTCAGACCTGAAGGGCTGGTGTTTTAGTGGAGGGCAGCGGAGAAAGGCAAAGCTTGCTCATGAGAAGCTGGACGGGTCATCCATTTCCAATGGCAACTGAAGAAGAGAGGAGAGGGAAGAGCCCACAGTAATCCGGCGGAGAGGAGTGCCAAAATGCATCTGCCTCGTGGGACAGATGCCTGAGTGAAAAGACCTTTGTGTATGATGGGTGGGGAATCACACTAAGCCTTCCGTTAGCAGTGAGGGATGTCTGTTTGAAAGGCCTCTCCTCGTTCTGTATCAGTCCCACAGGTAAGGCCACCTGGTGCTTGCCATTGTCCTTTGGGCATGACCGATTAGTTCTCCAGGTGTATGATTCCACGTACCAGAATGTGCTTTTCCAATTATCAGCATCAGGTATATTCTTTTCTTGATGACAGCTAAGCTACAAGCCAAATTCCCTTGATCTAACGATTGGCAGTGCTAGCAAAGCTCCTCTAGGATGTATTATTTCTCCTGAGAAGTTATTTGGGCTACAGGCAAAAAAATGTCGATAAACCATGAATCAATACTCCAGATGTGTCTGTCGAAAAGATATATGAATAATTACTGAAATAACAATTTTACTCAATCACTTATATAGTCTTTACCACATACTAGGCATTGTTCAAAGTGCTTCCCTCACAATAACTCATTTAATCTTCATGTCAACCCTTTGAGGCAGACATTATCATTATCTCTATTTTACAGATAAGGAAACAGAGGCACAGAGAGGTTAAATTACTTTCCCAAGATCACACAGCTAGTTAATGGCAGAACTGAGATTTGAAGCCAGTTAGTCAGGCTTCACAGTTCATGCTCTTAACAAGTCATACTGCCTCCTGGAGCTGCCTCCTGCCCCAAAGGAGAGAAATCAACTTTGTCTCCCTCAATCTGTTTTGCATCTGAGGTTCTTAAATTGAGGCTTATGGAGACTTTTGTTCACCTTAATGGGTGATTGCTCACCTTTTTGTCAATAGGCAGAACTCCATTTTTCAGAGAGAGAATTGAGATATAAAATGGAATGATGGGTTGTCTCTGTTTTGCTTGAAGTCTTGGACAGTTGTTTTTAAGAAGGATAATTGATTCGTTAAGGGGATAGAAGATCTTCCCCACTGGCTGTCCCTTGGCTCTCAAGAGTGAATTAGTCCAGCTGGGTGGACATGTCTCTCTCTAGTCCTCTGGCTGTCTGTATTTTGTATGTTATCATTTGCTAAAGATATGACAATGTGCTCTTTGCTTGGGTTTGCAGCTAGGAGACCTATGTGTGTTTTCCCACCTCCCCCAGGAATGCAGCCAGAAAAAGCAATGACATCCAGGAGCTATCTGGGAACGCTTCCCAGACCTGCTCTAAATTAGGGCACAGAGCCAGCTGCATACCCACAAGCTTCAGCATTCACCTGGATTAGACTCACCACAGAGGGTTTTATCGCCAGGAATGATTTATCTGGGATCCCAGCTGTCCAGCTTCTGGTGGGCGGTCCTCTGGGAGGGAAGTAGCCGAGATGTAGCTCTGAGTTCCATGGGTGAGATTCAGAGCCGAGGAGCAGGTTTGACTCTACCACTGCCAAGGCCTGGAATTGTGGATAACTCCCTGACTTTGATCACTTCCAGACTCCTGTTGCCTACTTGAGGAATGGAAATAATAGCACCTAAGCTCCTGTGACATTAACCAAGCTTCCAGACTTACTTAAGGGTACCAGAGAGATCTACAGAAGCAGGTAAGAACCTCTTGAGATATTTTCCTGATATTTATTTAGGCAATGGAATTGTATGAGTCAGGGTCCTATCGGAGGACAGACGGCACACTCAAACAGGAATGATTGAGGAGAGTTTAAACTCACAAAGGTGTGGACAAGTTAAGGGAAACCAAAAGGGATAATGAGGCATACCAGAGCTAGCAAGAGCAGGGAGCTGTAAGTACCCCAGGCTGGAATAAGCAAGAGGAAGGAGTCCCTGCAGAGAGAGGGCCCCATAAGAATGGCAGATTAGAGAGGCCTCTTAGTAAAAGCTATGACCTTAGAGAGGCAGAGTCACTGTCAACTTGCTGCCCAGAAGAGAAGTTGAGGAGATGAATAGTTTCTCCTTGTTCTTCTTCTACCTCCGAACTCTGGCCAGTGGTACCCATTGGTCAAACCCAAACAGAAGACAAAAGGCAAAGACATATGGTAGGAGATCAGCCTCCTGCGGTGGAGAACAGTGTAAAGAAAGGTAGAAGGTGGGTCTGGAGGGCCAGCAGGGACCATCCCACAGAGGAACCACTCGTAGTATGATTTTAGGCTTCTGGGATTAGATACATTGGTATTTTTAAAGGTCTCACGCTACAAAAAGCTAGATATGCTTATTATAGACAGCCAAACAGAAGAAATCAATTGAAGAACAATTCATGCTACATGTTACAAGATAAAATGCTTTTAATGTACTCTCTTTTTTGCCAAATCAAGACCTGTGGAAGTAATTCAAAGTAAGAGCTTCATCATCATCATCATCACCATCATAATTAAATGTTATCTAACTTTTGTCAGTACCAGGTAATCAACTATAAGGTATGTGTATATTTCCTCCCATTATCCTCACCAAAACCTTATGATGTTATTGCTAATCACCTATTTATTCAACAGATATTTTCTGAATTATCTCTCGTGTGCCAGGCACTCTTTCAGGTACTAAAGATTACTTTTCTGAACCAGATAAACAAAGATTTTCTATCATGAAGCCTGCAGTCTAACTAAAAAAGCAAATATTAAACAAATAATTTCACAAAGAACAGTTGAGATAAAAGCTTTAAAATAAAAGTACACAGTGCTGTAGAAGAGGGCACCTTACCTAATCTGGGAGAAGGAGAAGGCTTTCTGGAGGAAATGAGTTGTAAGTGGAGTCCAGAAGAATGTGTAGGAATTGGATGAGAGGCAAGTCGAGGGAGAAAAAAAAGACTCTAAAACAAAAGAAACAAGATTTTCCCAATTCTGTGGAATGGAAGAGCATAGAGCATCGGAGGAACGGAAGGGCACTGCTGGGCTTGGTGAGCAAGGGGTGGAGTATGTGGGGTAAGGGCGGGGAGTGGACAGGGCCAACCACACAGGCCATGTAGGCTGGGCTGGGGATGCTGCATTTTGTCCCAAGTGTCATCTTTTTTCTTTGAAGGGCTCCAAGGAACAGAGTGCGAGGCTTGATACAGGTGTGCACTTAGGAGGTTCTTGCAGTAGCATCAGATCAAGGGTCAGATCGACAGACTATCTTTGTAAAGAACCAGATAGTGAATATTTTCAGCTTTTTGGGCCATATGGTCTCTGTTGCAACTACTCAACTCTGCTCTTATAGTGCAAGCACCCATAAGTGAATGAGCATAACTACATTCTGATAAAACTTGCTTGCCATAAAAAAGGCTTTGTTTTGCGTAATTCACCATATAAACAGAAGCAAAAACAAATACCATATGATCCTCTCAATTGACACAGAAAAAGCATTTGACAAAATTTAACACCCTTTTATGATAAGAATGCTCAACA
>VBSM01003039.1:8341124-8387789 GCA_008086735.1 Cheirogaleus medius | reverse complement strand
CTTAAAAGGGGGGGAAAAGGCATTTTGAAATAAAAATTAAAAAAAAAAAACTTGTTCGCCAACCCCTGCTGTAGATAAAAGAGGAAGATAGCTTGGACCAGAGTGGTTAGGTGACAGGTACTTGAGCAAGAATTGATAGGACGTCCCTTTTGGACATCCTCATATCCAGTGAGGGACACTGAGAGTTTGGTTTGGACAGCTGGGAGTATTAGGGTTCTGTAGTTCTATTTACTGGGATGGCTAACAAGAGAGGACAAGCTTTGGGGAAAAGATCATGAATTCAGTTTATGTTTTAGTATTTTGAGACAATGTGGGATATCTAAGTGGAGAGATGCCACCTCCAAGAAGGAAGAGGCAGGTGGGCACTAATCTAGGAAAGACCTATTAACCTGGAGGTAGGACATTAAAGAGCTTCTATCTCATAACCTTTATTTATCTGAGAATTAAGAAATGAATTCATCAGATACAAAGAAGGTAAGACAAGGAATGGGCAAGAGAAGTCAGAAATTTGAACATAGTGCAGAAGGTTTGAAATGCTTCTTGTGGAAACGGGAGAGTGGGTTGACTAGAGAAATAGTTACTGGGTATTGTTGAGAGCCAGTTAAGATGGGCAATTCACCACCTACCCAGATATATAATCTTTTCCATCGGTGCTTCAATACTAACAGGTACAAGCCCAGGGAAGGGCAGGTTTCATCCTAGATTAGAGTTCTCCAAGTCAGTGCAACCAAGGCAAAGAGACTTTAGATCAGAAAGTGATGGAAATGATGCCATAGTACATAAGCACAGAAGTCCCTCACACCACTCCTGACCTTGAGTTACATGGTAATATGTGTTGTGACCAAATAAACAGACTCAACTAGAGAGAGATTCAGGGGAAGCTGTGTCTTCAGTGGAGGGTCAAAGTCTGAAGATGGGAAGGAATGTCCAGAGAGGAGGCCAAGGAAATGGGGAGACTGGTTAATTATGGAGAGGGAGTGCTAGAGGGTACACTGGTTTTGGAGGCAGTGTGGGAGAGAAAACTGCCTTAGAGTCGAGTCAGAGTATTTTGAGGATGAGAGCATGGCAAGTGGCAGATAGCCAAAGGCTTATGGCAGGCACAGATCAATTAAACAGGCAAGAAGGCACTATCATTTAGGTCTCCAATGTCTCCCAGAGGCCGCTGAATGCTCAGCCTACTAGGATTCAGTTGAGGTGCAGAAAATAGAAAGTGTGGATAAGGTAGTGCTAGACCTGCCTCTGCTAATCATCTGTGAAGTGTTGACAGTTGTGCTAGGTGTGCGTGTGTGGTCAGTGTGTGTACATCATGAGGGAGTGAGGGGGCCGGGCGGGCAGGGAGCCGCAGCGTTGCACCGTGGGGCTTGGTGTCTGGACCAGCTTGCCCAAGGTCAACCCCATGATCACTGGCAAAGCCTAGACTGGTCTCTACCATTTGTGCTGTTAATCACTATTGCTATGCTTCCCGCTGCTGATTATTGTCCAGACCTTTCAGGACCTTCTGCATCCTACATGCTCTGAGAACCAGCACCAGGACCAGGGTGACACAAGAGAGGCATCTAGGGCAAAATTTAAGGAGGACAGTTAGATAGGACTAAATTCTAGTATTCAATAGTACAGAGGGAAATTACAGTCAACAGTAATTTATTGTATGTTTCAAAATAGCTAGAAGAATTGTAATGTTCCCAACACAAAGAAAAATATTTGAGGTGATGGATATTCCAATTACCTTGATTTGATCATTACACATTGTATATGTGTATAAAAATATCACATGGATCCCCAATATATGTACAATTATGATATATCAGTAAAAAACAAAACTAAGGAGGCACTCATTCTCAGTGTTGCGTACCTGTTCTCAGGGCTGTGGATGCCTCCTTAAATTTTGTGCTCTAGCACCTCTCTTGCCTCACCCTAACTCTAGTGCAGCAGAGATCTCTAATATGAAGTTGTGTCTATAGGACTATTCACTTTGATTTGGGATAAAGGTTTGTCCATTAACAATTCCAGGGGGAAAAAATGATTCGGTTGTGGAGCAGACTGTGAGCTCTTGTTAAAAATAAATATTTAAGTGCCTACAATGAAGCAAAGTTTGGGAAACTTTTTGCTATATGACATTCCACGTTACTGCATTTTCTGTGAACTCTTTTGATCTCTAAAAGCACTTTCTTGCAGATTCATGCAGAAATACAATATTGATAAGCCCCATGATATTCTGACTGATAGTACACATCTCGAAAGCCTTTAATAAGAAAAAACATCATTCTTTGAGGAGCATTTGGAATTTATCATAAGGAATTAATTTATAAGTTTGCTGCCTTCGCTGGAGAATATTTCCTCTATGAGGGCATAAAACAGAGATATGCATGTACCCTTCAATGGCAGGGAATAAGAATGACATCAGTCCTTGAAGTCAATGTCCATCTTCTGAGCCCATAGTCCTGAGACACGGCATTTTGATTGTGAAAAGCAGGCATTATATATTATGCAATAGATAGAATTAGCATTGCCAAAATGGTGAGCAGAGAGGTCCCTTGATCCTACAGGGTCTTTCTTTACTACCTTTCCAAAGAACATGCTCTGTCCCCATCACGAGTGCTTCTTAGGCAAGTCACCGATCCAAGCTGGGCAAACTGATTCCTAACATGTCTGCTTTGGGCTCTAGAAATCTGAGATCTTGTCATCTCCTGTGTGGCCTTCATTCTTTTATTTCTTCCTTCTTCATTTCCAGGTGTTCTGATTAGCTTAATTACAATAGCAAAGTATTTAAAAGCAGTCTGGGTTATTTGTTTGGTTGAGAAGTACACAGTAAAGCAGAAAAGATGATTCACTTCTCCCTGGATTCACAAAAGAATTTAACAAATGGAGAAAATGAGCACTAAAACATTTTTTAGTGGCATTCTACTAACCAGAAATGAGAGGGAACCCCGTGACTTAAATAAAGGCCAGTCACGAGCACTATTCTCTAAGTTCTTTAATAAGCAGCCCAACTGGGAAGCCACTCTGCTGGGCAATCAGAGAGAAGGAGGTGGCTGTCAGCATTGGTTAAAATTAAAAAAAAGTTCTTATATATCTTTACATAGACAATAACTTTGTTTTCACCAAATCTGGCTTTTTCAAGTCTGCTTTAGCATTTCCCCCAAAGGTCTGCTTTCTTTGGACTTATCTGAATGCAGCAGAAATGCAAAATGCATTTCTTATGTTTGGCCTAGTAGTTCATCCAACATGCAAATAAGTCATGAATGATGATATATCAATGGCCTTATCAACCTCTCTTGGTGATTCTTGCTGTACATTGGGATGAAATGTAAACTATCTTACTCATGTGCATTTTATGACAAACCGAAATTGTCATTCAAAGAGCTGTTGCTCTCATGTTCTCTCATTTGAGGAGAGCTTTAAATTTTGTCAAAGTACTTTCACATCTATGTTCTCACTGGGGACTCAAGATCCTAATGAGACCTTTAGAGGTAGGTATTATTATCCCCATTTTAGAGAAACTTGCTTGAGGTTACTCTCACTTTACTGTGTTATCCTGATTGGTCACAGAACACAGTGCCTGCCCTGTGTTGCATTTTTGGGCTGGGTGTCATTTAGCTTTTGTGTCCATGTTCATATTAGCTGTACAGTAAAGACAGGTGCTAAGATCAGCAAAAAGAGACAAAGAGGAGTGAAGAAGTAAAATTTAAAAAAATAAAACAAAGAAAACAGTATAGATAGACAAGAAATATATTTATTTTTATAATTACTTTTTTGGAGATTATTCAATGAAGATATCTGAAAGTAGAAATATCTGCTGAAGGAGTAAAAATAGCATCTGATGGAATTAAAATGATGTTTTTTCATGAGTATTTGCAGAGCAGAATAAGCATCATTAGCTGGGGAGACAGGAGTTAGGGATGAGAATGTGTCGTGCAAATAGCTTACCTAAATCCTGCAGTCTACAAGTTTGGATACACAGTGATTTGACTGAATTGCAACGATGTAAAAACAGGGAATAGGGGAGCACCCAAGCTTTCCAACTTCCAAGGGGCACAACTGGGCCAATCTGACAGAAGCCAGAAGTCCCAAGAAGGCTTACTTCCAACTCCTGTCTCTTGTGTCAGTCAAAATAAAGACAAAGGCCAAATATAAAACTATTTGTAACTAAAATAGCTTCCTTTTAGATATGCTGATTGCAGAGTACTGGTTATGCTAATCAGAACTAAATCTCTCTCTTTCTTTCTCTTTTTTTTTAGTATCCTTGATTTGCTGGTGCCCTAAGTGTGTCGAACAAGTAAATTCAGAGGTAAATCCAATGCTACTGCAGTCCATAAGAATGTACTTGGGCTCACTATAGTCTTTTACCCTGTTACAGAATGACTGAATCATCTATATAAATTGTGAAAGTAATAAGTAATAGCTGGTCTGTACTTGCTAGTATATAATCCATTTTTTTCTGCCAAAAATTATATAAAAAAATTACCCTGGCAACCACTGCTTCCATAGTATAAAATGGAAGGCTGAGGATCAAAGATATAAAATAATGGGTTGGCTTAACCACTTAAATAAATAGGAGAGATAGTGTATTCTGTAAGGGGGAACCCAGTTGAAAAATCACAAATCCTTCATGTGTAGTAATATTAATATTACCCGACACTGGAAACAAGACACATTTGCATAAAATCCAATGTCATTTTTGGGGATACAATGAAACATCATTTTCAATATCCATAGCATGAAAAATACTTAAATCTTTCCTTTAAACATATATTTTAAAACAGGATGCATCAAATGCAGGTCCTTTCTATGTACTGGCTAATAAAAGATTTGGTCTGAGGCAGAATAAATATTATAATATTTTCATCAAGGTTTAACATAAAATCTATCACTATGAGCAAATATTGGAATGTGGACTTGGGCGCCCTCTCATTTTTAAAGTCACTCTACTTTAGTGTTTTTCCACGTATGACCTGTGGCCCACCCAAATTAAAATGGGGGCGGGGGTTCTAGTTAAGTGGCATCTGGGGGTCCCCCTACAGATACAGTGTATGATCATCTCAGGGGGTGAAGCTGGGGTATCTGAATTTTCAAATCTCCTGGAACACCTTAAGCACAGAACAGATTGGGATCCACTGACTTAATGTTTTACTGTCATTGTTATTCAGTGACTCTTTTTAAGTCCTTCCTTGGCTAGGGGAGGGCTTATACTAATGTGAGGTTGTGAATGGAAGATTTAGTGGCCAGGAATTTGCAGAAAAAAGAAAGGAGGGTAATTAGCTAGGTAAACAGGAAGCTAGAATCTGTTTTGGAGAGAAAATGAACCCACAGAGGCTGGGAGGAGAGAGGGAATTGAGCCAGTTGTTGACTAAGGCTCCTGATCTCTCCTCCCTGGAAACTTACTTGGAAGAGCAGCTGAGGAGGAAAGATGGAAAGCAGTCTTTTCAAGAGCTGGTGATGAAACTTCCAGTTTTAGTTCCAGCTGCCTGTTGGGCAGATTCTTCTTCATAGAGGGAGAATGCTCAAAGGTAAACCAAATGCCACTGCAAGTTTGTCAGACTCTACTTGGACTCGCCTAAAACACACTACATTCTTTTACCTATCACTGACATACTGTAGACCAGGATAATAGTAATATATTTTTTCTTTTCATCATTTTAATCTTCCCTTGTTCTTAAGTCCTAGATTGTCTATTTACAACCTCCACATCACATACATTATGAGCACTAAATTAAAATGGTGACTTGGATAGAAGTACTAATCTGTGACTAAATATTTAATAAGGGGGCTGAAAGGATTTACATTTTGATTTTTAAACACTAGAAAATAAATGCTCTCAGTTGTCAGCTTTCCAAATTGACAAGATTGCAAGGGCAAAACAAAATTTCCATGCATTTGATTGACCTTTTGTAAGTTGACCTATTATTAGCAAGCAAGAACTTGCCAAAAATATCTGGAAAATATCAGATGAAAAGTAATGGAAACAAAATATTTAAAGCAGGTCAGCAGGGCTACATCCAAAGGAGACAGATGATAAAATATTATATCTGCATATATTATATTTATACATAAATATATATATACTTGACAATTCATTTTAATTCAGCAATTATTTATTGAGTGGCTTTCAGGTTGAACATTATGCCACCCTTGGCTTTGGGAATACACACAGAAAGATTTAGGTTTTCTTACCTCCAGGAACTCACAGGCTAGAAGGAACACTATGATTCCTGTAACTTAATACACCTGACAAGGTTATATTAGCAATTTGCATAAAGTGCAATTAATGAAAGAGAAGAAACTTGATGTTGGTTCTGATAATCAGAGAAGCCTTCCCAGAAGAGGTGACATTTAACTCTTTGGGGTTTCAGCAGACACAGGAGAGTGAGAATATCACTCTGGCAGAGGAAACACAATTTACAGGTTGGGAGTACATGACTACAATGAAAGGGCTGGGGATGGAGTGATAAATTCATTTGCAAATTTTTTGTGGTGTCCCAATGATAGTTTTCTAGGTAATAGTCACCATTTCATTGAGCACTTCCTAAGTGCTATGCTGAATAGCTGTGTTGGTGCTGGTCTTTCCAGCAATCCTACTTACAGATAGGAAGAGCTGCCCTGGGTGCCTGAGATTTCAGTTTGTAATTAACACATGACGGTTGGATTTGTGCAGGGATTGATCTCAATAGCCTGGTAATTGTAAAAGCTGAAGAACAGCTGAAATAAAGTACTGCCCCACCCCAATGCCTGCAGAAAATACCATCTCACAGTGCCTTGGGACCACCCTGGTCTCTGACGCTGCGGAACAGCTCTGTAGATTTTGTGCAGGTGATTTATGTCTGTCTGCTGTTCCAGGAGACCAGGGCTTATTGCCTTGCTGGCCAAAGCTGCAGCAGGTCCCTGCCCTGTCCCACACTCATCCCCCTCAAAGCAAAGATTTCCAATTACTGCTCTGCAGAAAATGTCAAAGGCATTATTCAACTATTCATTATCCCAGGTTTTGTAATTTTTTGTATGTTTTTACTCTTATCTGCTAGCACTTGAAAAAGACCAGCTTTTTCCTCTTAAGCGAGCTTAATTTGCAGAGCTGTGCAGTTTCCCTATTATGTTCTTATCCTCCTCTCCCTGTGGTAGGCAGAGTGACAAGGATGACAAAAAAAAGCACCAAAAATATTTGAAGGCCTTCCTGAAAATTCACGGGAATGAAGAATCCGAGGAGAAGCCTGAGGCTCCTGTTCCTCGAGTGACCTGGCCTTGGGCCGAGGGCGACTGGCATTCGCTCTCACAGTCCACTCGGCAGCAGCTCCTGGCTGGAGCTCACAGGACCAAAACCCCTACCCCCGGGCCATGGGACTTCGCTTAGGGGCTTAACTGGGGGATTAAGCAGCTCTCAGGTGCCAAGAGGTCCCCTCTCCCCTAAATTCACATACCAGTGCTAAATTAACTTTGGTATTCCAAGGACCAGAGAGGCCAGGGTGGCTAGGGGTGGGGGGTGGGGTGGTTAGTTCTTCTCTCCTTTGGCCGCTCCACACCATTCTTTGATAAGGCAATTGACATTTTTCTCCATGCTATGTAAAGTGCTATGCAAAGGCAACTTCAAGTCCCCTAGCTCGCAGTCCTCCACCTAGATGGCGCCCCAAGCCCCACCCGTATGGAGATTCTGAGCTGCCACCTCCTCGATGCATTCCTCCCAGGATCCCAGCGTTTCTGAAGCCGGCACACCAGGACTCCAGGTTCTCAGAGAGAGACGCTTTGCCCGCGGTGGGGGCTTGCTCGGGGAAATACCCGCCCACCTTGTTATTCCCGCAGGGGAATCCCCGCCCCCCGTCCCTGTCACTCCAGGAAGGGAGTTCCCGCCCCTCGAATCCACCAGAGGGAGGGAATCCCCGCCCATCCTGGAGGCTCGGTGGATCCCCCGCGCTGCGCTGCGAGGAGCGGACTCCCAGCTCCGGTGCGTGCCGGCCCCGGGCTCCGGGACGCGGTGGGGCGGTGGCTGCAGGCACCCGAGGGGCCGCAGGCCGAGCCGAAGGCGCCGGGATTGCGCCTTGTGTGGCTGCGGGCGAACCGCGGCTCTGCTGCTCCGGCAGGCGCGGCGGTGGCACCCGCGGTGGCCGCGGTGGCGGCAGCTGCGCGGGGACCCGCCTGGCGGCGCCTGGGTTCGGACGCCGGAGGAGCAGCAGGAACCTCAGCCAAACCGCGAGCAGGTGAAGCGACCGTCCCGCCGCAGCCCAGGACGTGGGGCTTTGGGTGGGCAGGGGAGGTGGGGAAGCTTGGCACCCGCAAAACCGTGTGTGCCCGGCAAAGTTTAGTGACAAATCCCGGTGTGGGGATCCCAGCCCCGGCAAGGCGATGAGCAGGGGCGCGGAACCGGGGTCCCATGTGGGGCGGCGCAAACTCCTCACGCATCCGGCCTGGGGCCGGGAGGGCGCGGTGGAGGGTAGAGGGCAGGACAGAACGGGACCGGGATGGCGAGACAGCTGGAGACACGCTGCTGGGGACACTCAGGACAGGGCCGGGAGCCCCTGGCCGGGTGCGCGGCCGATTCCCTATCTTCTTGTCCCCTCCTCCGCCAGAATCGGAGGTACTCAGGTACTGCGGCCTCAGGTACTGTCTTGGGGACCATCCTCCCTGGCACTTCATTTTCACCCCCTCCCTGCCCCGGGTAGAGACGCGCGAGGCGAGGGAGCGGTGGGGGCGCGCGAAGAGCTAGGGCATCTTAGGGGTGGTTACTGGCATCTGCCAGGGAGGGGGGAATGTACTGATAGGGAAATCCTGCTCTCCTTTTAAAGTCGAGTTTCTCCTGAAACCTGGTTCCCTCCCTCTCTCCCTCCCTTTCTCTCTCCCTCTCTCTGGTTTGCGTTTAAGTCTTTGGGTTGCTGGTCTTCCCCTGCTGCTTGGAAAATCCATTAAAGCACAATGCCGAATTGAGCATGGGGAAGGTCCAGGACTCCTGGCAGGAGTTTGCCAGAAGCCTGTCCTCAGCAGCCCTGATCCGTGCAGAGACCTTGATAAGGGACACTGGCGTGTGAAGAGGAGAGGTCTGGCATGGGCTGGTCACAGAGACTGGAATGGCAGGCACGAGGGCATTCCAGAGCTCCAGACCTTTGCTGGGACTGGAGGTTGGGCAGTGTTGGGGAGTGGAGCTGAGTCTGGGTCTGGCCCCTGCAGCTGGCCCAGCCTCTTGCCTCCCACAGAGGTGGGGTCCCTTGAGTGGATATGTTTCCCTGACAAATCTTAATGAAACTGTTGGAAATGGTGGCTGAATGGCTGCAGACAGGGATGCTGTGGCTCTATCCTTGCAA
The DNA here is from genome assembly GCA_008086735.1 of Cheirogaleus medius. Taxonomy (NCBI): domain Eukaryota; kingdom Metazoa; phylum Chordata; class Mammalia; order Primates; family Cheirogaleidae; genus Cheirogaleus; species Cheirogaleus medius. Next base: position 8,378,508 of record VBSM01003039.1, on the reverse strand, counting down.
AGAGCCCCCCTGGACAGTCAGGGCTTTTTTCCCAGTGGGGTCTCCCACACTCAGCTTGCTCTGGGCTTGAACTTTAAGGGCCTGGTATTTCCACTGGGCCAGCTTTTCTGGTCTGTGACTTTTGGGTGGGGGTCAAGTAGGTACAGGTTGGCAGGTGTGCTGTGGGAGTGCTGCTGGTGGGGGTGGAATGTCTCAGAACACACCCCTGGCTGTAGGTGGTGGTTCTGGCTCCATCAGTTCCTCCTTCCATTAGGATGGGCCAAGAGCTGCTGCTCCTATAACAACGTAGTGGTGTGAGTGTGTGTTGGGGGGTAGGTGTAAGAGTAGGGGGTGGCAGGTGCTGGGAGAGGAATGATCAGAACCATGTGAAGTATATTAATGCACCTCCCTTGACATAGTTAATATGCTCCTGGAAAAATATTGAATTATGCTTTAAATCTATCATCAAAATTGATTTTGTATGCACTTTATGGCAGTTTACTATTTAAGGAAACTTATGAAAATTTCTCTATTCATTTCAATCATTTTATTTTTGGAGTACCTGTGGTTTGCTGTGCTGGAGGCTGTGGGGGGAGGCTTAGAGGTTTCAGGGGATGCGCACAGATGAAAGGGGCGCCCTCCCTGCTGTCAGTTTGTCAGTTTCCACCTAGCAGAAGTGAGAGAAGTCTGCGGAGAGCTCTGAGGCAAAGCAGTGCACATGAGGCATGTAGTAGGCACCCTATGTTTATTGAATGAAGGAATGAGGGATAATTGAATGAATAAAAGTACCTGAAGAGTGGTCCAAATAAAACATTTTGGGAATATGGAGAGGAAAGAGGCCATTTTTGACTGCAGGGATCTGACAGGCTTTGTGGAGGGATCCTAGGCAGAAGACAGGCGTGCTGAGAGATTGATCCTGAGTTAGGATGTGGCCCTAGGGGTAGGATGGGAGAAGAGGCTTAACTGAGGACTCAGATAAGCTTAGTTCTCCAGATGGTGGGGAGATGTGTCGGATTTTTGAGCGAGGGATTGTTATAATCAGAGATGCACTTCAGGGTGATTAATATGATCTCTTGCAGAAAGAATTGGGATTGGTGAGAGGAGAGGACTCTGGTGAGAAGGTTGCTGTAATAAGATGGTGGGGAGAGGTAATGAGGTCTGAATTGGTGGCAGCCGGCTAGGAAGAAAAAGACTCATTAGACGTGGATTTGAGGTGTGGGCACTGGTTGGATTAGGAGTTCTTTGGAGAAACAAAGATCACCCGCAGGTTATGAGCATGAGTGTGCAGTGGACTGAAACAGGGAGTTTGGAGTTTTAACATTCGACAGACCAGAAACCTGGAGAAATCCTTCCAGACTTCTCTTTCTCACTCCTTCCACATCGAATCAGTGGCTGAGGTCTATTGATTACCTCTCCTTGTAAAACCCATCAGTAGCTCCCAGGATCTGTGGGATAAACTTCAAATCTATGTGCCCCCTGAAACTTCTCTCTTGCTGTATCTCCCAACACACACACACACACACACACACACATGCAGACCGGCACGCGAGTTGTAGACCTTCTGACCTGCCTTTCTCTCTGTTGAGTGGCAGTGGTGGAGTGGGGTCCTGGAATATGCTTTCTCCCCAAGTCTTCCTGATGAACTTCTTCTTATTCTTCCAGATCTAGCTCAAGGGCCTCCTCTGAACTCTCTGCTGCTCTCTGCCAAGACACATTGAACAGTCCTTGTCTGACCATCCCTCTGCAAGGCCTTGTTAGCCCACTCACCATGCTGCCCTGGCCTTGTGTCTTTAGGACCTGTCTGGTGGGCTGGACAAGATACCACAGAGTGATGGATACTCCCGTGGCTTAGATCATGGGTGTGAGTGACTCAGACCATGGTAGTGAGGCATCTCCATTGGAAGGTGGCCCCAGGTCCCTCCTATTGCACCAACTGCAGGGGAAAAATTCCAACGAAGATGAACCCGTAGTAGGTCAGGACCAAATCTAAAGAGAGGCTAAATCTCTTTAAGCGGACAGACTTGGAGACACAATAGTTTTTAACCTCTTTCTTCTGCCCTTCGAAGTATCCCCACAGTACCAAGCAGGATGCCAAGGTCAGAGCTGTGTTTCAGGGGTGGGAAGAGTTGGGCTGGCAAGCCCTTGAAGGAGGCAGGTGGACAGGTGGAGGGGCAGGACTGTCTCAGAAGGGTGATAGGAAAAGGCCACTGACCAAGGTAGGGGGTGGGGAGGGAAGAGACCAGAGACAGTCAAGGGCAGGGAAAGGAAAAAGCCGCCTTTGCCTTCCCTGGAAGGCAGGAGGGAAGCGGAGGTTGTGTGAGATGCTGAAGAGAGTGAGGAAAGCAGAGAGGCTTCTGCCAAGAGCTGGGGGACACGGGGTATGGCTGGGCTTGGGGCAAGGGGCTGCAGTGCTGCCAGCGCCCCAGGGAAGCCAAGCCAACACCTGGCACCGGCTGAGGCACCTGGGAGGGATTCCTGAGTTGGGCTCGGAGACTTGGGCTGGAATCCTGGCAGTGCAGAGAACATCTCGCTCACTAGATCATTCTATCGGAGCCTCCATTTGCTCATGTGTAAAATTGGCACAATAGCAACTTCACAGGTCGCTCTTAGGAGGAGAGGTACTGAGGTGTGTATGTAAGTCCCTCAATGACAGTACCTGGTGCATAGTTGGTCTTTTTGAATAGTGTGTTGAGAAATGCATAAACCTCTCACCAAAATCCGGGAGGGCCCAGTTGAATGGAGAAGGCAGGACTTTTTTAGCAGACTGGTCCGAAGCTTTCTTTCAGCTTTGGATAAAAAGCTCTGGACTGCTCTGAGCAGTTGGTCTCCCTGTTAGCACCCTAAGGAATCTTTCACGATGTCTGTCTTTTCATCTGTTGGCTTGTTGCCGTGGCTACATCTGTATTTCGCTTTCCTCTCTTATGCAAAGACCCATTTGCTGGGTGCAAAGCAGGGAGAGCCTGGCTTGGCTCCCCTGTCCTTTGTCCTTTGGAAGGAGACCATCATTCATACTTGCTAATTCCTGCATTTCAGGAAACAGGCCCAGAAAAGCAGAGAACTTGCCCCATCAGACAGCTGGAGCTAGAGTCACAATGTACAGTTGCTTGCTCTGGGGAACTGTCATCTTTTAATGGCAATGGTATTGGCAAAGGTGCAGGTGGGCGAGGAAGAATTAAAAATCTGCAATCTCCTTTGGTTTTATTAATGAGTTTGATTATACTTGGAAAGATTAACTAAATATTCTCACGTATTAGTGAAGAGGGAAAGAAAAAGAGCCCTTAAATTGATTTACTAAACACTCAGTAGATAGGTGCCAAATTAAATGAAATCGGAGGGAAATGCAAAGAATTTTTTTAATGAAATAGAGTATAGAATCATTTGGGAATTTTTCTCAAATTATTCTTTATTTTCCCCTTGGATGGTCTATGTATAGATTATGTTGCCCTTTGGACTTATGCATAGATTACATACAAAATGATAGATCTTTTTGTGGCATTTAAAAATTTGAAACTCTTGATCTCATAATATATATATTTTAGAAATAGAAAAAAATTGGAATTGGGAAAGTGCGTTTTCCACAGCTTCTGGAGGAATGAGGATTTGAAGCCAGGTAGATCGTCTGATTTAGTCTGTCTGAGAGCTGAAGAGTTCTGCTATTCTATTTACAAATGCGTTCAAGAAAACACTGGGAGCAATTCTGGCTTGAAAAAGCAATAGTGGGAGAGGCTCTTTGTGGTCTGATAAGGGGCAGGAGCCAAGAGATGGCTTGCTAAGGCACTAAGTGTGCAGAGAAGACACATTTGTCTTTTAAGTCTCTCCAACTCCGGGAAGAGGCCTGCGCCTGGTGTGTCCTCTCTCAGATGCCAATAGCATCTTATCCACCCTATACTCTCTAGGGGGCCAGGGAACAGTCTCCATCCTGTGAGATCCTGGCTGCCCCATGCATGTGCTGCTCCACGCATGGGTTACCTACAGGAATACCTTCTGAATGAACAGTGACCAAGCTATTAACTTGCAGAAAATCAGAAACTTAAGATTCTTAACTCTCTTTATGAAGCCATCGAATGAAGCCAGATAGCATTGCACATCTGGCCGATGAAGTTATCCTTGGATTATTTGTTTTTAGGTTATAAAGTGTTTCTGTGGCTCATCAAGCCCTCCAGGACACGTGAAGAGGTTTTGGAGAAGCAGGACTAGGGCACTGACTTCACAGCAAAGAGGATTAATTTGCACACAAGATTGTTGCAAGCTCTGGTTGAAATAATAGCAAGCAGATAGGGAAGTATTGTTGTCAGAAGCAGCCTGAAATGCCTAGATATCCACAGGAGGATTAAAAAAAAAAAAAATCACAAATTTGGAAGGATCTGAAAGTCCTTGAAAGGGCATTATCCAATCTCTTGCCTTCAGGGTGAAATAAATTTAGCTCATTCCAGATAAGGATCTGTGGTGTTTTAACAGCTTCCTGAGGAGGGGCTTCCAAGGTCTGTTTGGCCCTTAACAGAATGAGGCCCCAGACTGGGTGCTTTGAGGTGCCTCTTAGCAGGAGAGGAAACAGGTTTGAGAGGAGCCACTCCTGGCCTCGTTTTTTATCAATGCTTGGACACCTCTAGCACTCGACTTTGTAAGCACTAGACTTTAACTGTGCTACCTCAACCAAATCATCCAAGTTAACACACACACCCTGTTGTCCTGGCCTCAGGAGAGAGATCATCCTGCTTTGCTAAAAATAAAGACGGCACTCAGACAATGCAGGATAGGATTCCCACGAGGCAGTGATAGGAGTTGTGCAGGGAGGAGGGTGGGGGAGACAGTAATTTTGGATCACATCACGGTGTGCTCAGTAGGGTGGGGGGTGGAGAACTGGGCTGCCCTGCAGAGGAAGCCACTGGCATCCAGCGGCAGCTGGTGGGAAGAGAGCAGGTGCCAGGGAACTTTGTGCTCTTGGGCCCTGTCTTGCTGTGGTCACTCGTAGGGAGACCTTGGGATACTTAGAGGGAGACAGAGTCAAGACCTACTCCTTTGTCCCTTTCACCAAAGAGTGGCACTTTCCCCATGCCTGTCTAAGGTGCACCTGGCTTGTCCTATTTACACATTCTGGGATGCCACTGTAATTCTAATATTCCGGAAGTTTCTGGGGATTAGAGAGGCAAGTGTATTTTGGGTTAGCCATATACCTTGGGTTGGTGTGTACAAGTTTGAACCCCCTAATGCCCCTCACCCCTGAGGAGTTCCAGTGACTTGGCCACTAGAAGTGTCAACAACCTGACCCCTCCATACTGTGGACATTAAGTGATTCTTGATGCTGCTTATGTTTGCATACAGGTGATCAAATGTAATCATACACTCTCTTCCAGGGTTCGAACATTTCTTTTTCTGCACCTAAGAAGATGAGAATGGAGCCAAGTTTAATAAAGCAAGATGTCAATAAACTCTTGACATTTTTGTGTGTTGGCCAACGGACACTTATAAAACGTCTGATTTCGGCTGTGTTTCAGTTTGATTCCCCTCCTCCCCACACACCCTTTTTGGCACAGTGTATTTTATAGAGATTTGGGTAAAACTAGATTGTGCTATATGGGTCTCCTGGTGAAGAAAATTCACTTCCAAGGCTGAAGCAGCCATGCAAATGTTATTACAAAATCACTCAGCACACAAAATTGGCGTAGCTTCCCTCCAGTTAGCCGCCGCCCACTCTCCACTCCTACCCCCGCCCTGGTCACTATATTCCCAACATCATTAGGCTAAAAGAGGAGACAGCTGTCCCCAGAAAATGTGCTCCGAGTGTCCTCATCAGCGTGGATTCTCCAGAGAGAGCAGGCGGTGAGATGGCGCGAGGAGAGGAAGGTACTGGAAAAGATCGCATTAACCTCTCTCTGGACCTACTGCTCATCTTTGAAAACCTGAGCAGATGTAAGGCTTATTGATTTCTTTATTGGTAACTGCCCTGGCGCAGCAGCGGTTAGCGTCTTTGGCACCTGGGAGACGCACGTGGCACCTGTGTACCCTTCCCACCTTCTGGTCCCTCCCCTGCTCCGCTTCCTGGGCACCATCTTTATTGGAAGGATCTCTGAAGACTGCCTTTTCCCTGTGCTCTTCAGGATCTAGGACAATGCCTAGTACATGGGTAAACATTAAAATTGAATGTTCACTATTTAGCAGGCACTGTTCTAGACACTTCACACATATTAACTCATTTAATTCTCATAACCCAATGAAGTACGTACTGTTGTTATTCTATATTAGTTTCCTAAAACACAAACTTGGTGGCTTAACACAACAGAAACTTATTCTCTCACGGTTCTAGAGGTCAGAAGTCTAAAATCCAGGTGTTGGCAGGGCCAAGCTCCCTCTGGAAACTCTAGGGGAGAATCCTTCCTTGCCTCTTCCAGCTACCGGAAGCTGTTGACATTCCCTGTGGCCGCTTCCCTCCACTCTGTGCCTCTGTCTTCTTTTCCATGTGTCCGTGTCTTCTCTTATGTCTGTATGTCTCCATTTTGTTTCTTATAAGGACATTTGTCATTGGACACCCGGAGAATCCAAGATGATCCCCATGTGAGATTTTTAATTTAATTACATCTGCAAAGACACTTTTGCCAAATAAGGACACATTTTCAAGTTTTGGAATGCGAACAGATCTTTTTGGGAGCCACCATTTAACCCATACATCCGCTTTTGTAGATGGAGAAATGGTGGTGCAGTGTGGTTAAGCACATTCTCCAAGGCTACACAGCTAAGAGTTGGTGGAAATGGAATTTAAATACAGCAGCCTGGCTCTAGAGCTTGCATTCTGGACCACTCCTGTCTACTGCCTCTCAGTAAATATGCTCAATGATTGTTTATGGTATGAATGGATGACAGAATGGGTGGGTAGATGGATGGATAAAAAGATGCTGATCACAATAGGTGGCCCACATTCTCGTACCCAATGTATTGAAAATAATAGCAATTAATATTCATTTTTTATGCTGTTGCTCCAGAACATGACCTTGGGTCTTCTTCTTTGGCTATTCTAGGGAGATCTCAGCTGTCTCAAGGTTTTTTGCTTACCGTCTATGTGCTATTGCCTTCCAAATTTATGTCTTTAGCTTTGACCTCCACTGCCATGGACTCACAGACCCCCACTGCCTCTTCACCATCTCCATATGGGTGTGTTATAGGTGTCTCAAACCTAATTTGACAAAATGGAAGCCTTGATAATTTCTCCTTCGAGGTAAGTTCTTTCTTTCTCCCATCTCAATAAATGGCACTGCCATCCACCATCCACCCAAATGCTCATCCCTCAAACCTAGAAATCACCCTTCATTCTTCACTTTTCTTGACACCCTGCATCCAAATCCATGAGTAGGTCCTGTTGGCCCTTCCTCCATGTCTGCCCTCTTTGCCCCACCTCCATGGCGCCACCCTAGTGAAAATCAGTGCCGTCTTGTCCCCGGACCCTTCCCGCAGTCATCTTCTAACTGGGCCTCCTGAGGACACTCTTTCTAAACAGGTCATATCACTCCCCAGAATAAAAATGGGTATTTCTTGTTGCCATTTGAATATGATTCAAGCCCCTTGCCCCGACCCACCACTCCCATGACGTACTCTCTCACTGCTCATTGCCCTCTCCCTGTGCCCTGACACACTGTCCTTTCTTCAGGTCTGGACACACCAAGTTCTGTCTGTTATCAGGTCTCTTCTGTTTGGAAGCTTCTTCCCCTAGATCTTCACAGGAACGTCTTCTCTAAGACCATATAATCTAAAATGTCTACTGCCAGATTCTCTATCATATGACTCCTATTTGGAATAAAATCCTTGACTTATTTATTGTCTGCCTCAGCTGTTGGAATGTCAGCTCCATTAAAGCAAAGACCTCATCTTGTTTTTTATTTTTGCCTCTAAACATTATGCTGTAAGAGCAAAGACCCTGTCTTGTTTGTGTATCTCAAGTGCTGACCACAGTGTCTGGTACACAGTAGACAATAAGTATCTGTTGAACAAGTTGAACGCTTCCAGCATTTCAGGCACTACTCCCAATTATTCTTATTTGTCAGATGAAGAAACATAGGCTTAGAAAAGTTAAGTGACTTGCTTGAGGTTTCATATCTGTTAAGAGTTGGAGCAAGAATCTGAATCCAGATTTCTCTGTCTACTAAGCCTGTGTTACCAACTGCTATTGCATATAGAATCTCTGAGAAGCAGGAGCTGCCCAGAATCCCTGTAGCCCCTACTGAGCTCTGAGTTTCCTAATTCATTTTCCTGCTCATAAACCCAGGACACAGATTGTTAACTCACAGGGAAGAAACATACTTACTCAGATTCCCAATGTGCTATGTCTCTGAAAAGTGAGCCTGGGACTTAATCTTGAGAAGCTAAGAAATTCATTTTTTGTCCATTTTGGGACTTTGAGGCTCAAAGCTTTTTCTGCTCTACCTTGAGATTTGATCGTTGAAACCCTTGTCCTTGAACCCTTAAAGGAAAGGCAGAGATGACCAGGTTGAGTCTTTCTATGCAAAGGTAGAATTTACACACATTCAGAAAAAGCTCTGAGGTCTTCCTTCTCCTGGTTTTCTTTTCTGTAGTTTGGTCTGATCTGCCTGCGCATCTCTTCCCAGTTGTCAGAGCCCTATGGTAGGAACATGAACTCCATTTTCAGATTGGTTGGTAGCAAGATCCTCTCCACTGGGTCTTGTTAAAAGATTGGTCCATTTCTTGGTCATTAGCTTTGAGCCAGTCATGAAAGAAGACAAAGGACAGGTTCTTGCCAGGTGAGGGACTCAGGGTTTTCAGGCAGGGGAGAGTGAGAAAGCAGCTATTTGTTTCCTTTCTTGTTGTTGGACCTCCTTTTAAAAATAAGTTCTGTCTTGAGAATTACATCAGCGTCCTGGTAAGTAAACATCAGACAAAAAAACTACTATTTCAGGCAAACAGTAATTTTAAGAATGGCCAAGACCAGCAAATGTAGGTTGGGCTTTTATTCATAGGAAGGTCTATAGTGGCTGATTAGTGTATCTGGCAAATATAGCTGCTCTCCTGCAGGAAGGCAGAACCCTGGTCATTTGATACATCATGCGCTTTGCCTCCGCTGCTGTGAGTGGGGTTTGCTATGGTAACCAGAACTTTGCCCGAGGGTTGTACATGTAAAGTGTCACTCATTGGTAGTACCCTTTATTTTTAGCATAAACCAAAGAGGAGCTGCTCATTGTTCCTGCTAACACGAAGGTGGGTAGTGACAATGGAGCCTGGGAGGAACTGGGTGTGCTGTTCTCCTGTGGAATATCACCGCCCACCACAGTTCTTATTTGTTGGATCAAGAAGTGCTTCTGGATTTCCATTGGTTAAAATCTGTGCTGGAACCTGCGCACTAGGAGCGGTGGGCTTGCTATTTTTTATAACTCTTTCCCAACTGCTGTTCTCAACTTCATCTTGACGCAGCGTGTAAGCTTTGCTAACTGTGGTGGTCCTGCAGATAGGAGGTGGGTAGCTTCCCATAAAGCCATTGAAAACTATGAAAGCTCAGCAAACATTTGAAGGAGGCAGTATTATCCTCTCAACAGGACATTTATTTCTCCCCTAGTGCTTGTCTTTTGTCCTCGCTGCCTCCAAACCAACCCTTTTTCGTTTTCATTCAACTAATATTTAGTATGTATGTGCCACATAGAGAAAAGATATTTACACTTTATTTTCTATGTATAGGGAATAAAAATAAATAAATTCAGATTGCCTTGAATTATCAATTGTATCAAGTTGTTTAACCGTTTTCTGGGCCTGGGGGGAGGAAAAATGGAGAAAACATTGCTTCAAGAACATACTGAGTCTCTTGAGCCTCACTTTTGTTGGGGACTTGGAACTGGCCAAGATCCGCCTTGGCAGCTTTGCTGATAGATAGACAACTAGGACAGAATAACTCTGGGGCCATGTAACACTGTGACATGTAACACTGTGGGTTTGGTTGGGAATGTGAACTACAGTCTGAAGTGAAGCCACAGTCATTTCTTCAGTTGATATCTGCTGTGGGTCAGGAACACTAGAATGGAAGCTATAGACTATAGACTATCCTGTTTGATGCTGTGACTCAAGTACCTAGTGCAGTGCCTGAACCATAGACCCTTCATGAAGATTTTTCTTTTACTGAGACAATCTCGCTCTATCACCCCAGCTAGAGTGCCGTGTCATCATCATAGCTCACTGCAACCTCAAACTCCTGGGCTCAAGTGATCCTCCTGCCTCAGCCTCCCAAGTAGCTGAGACTACAGGTGCATGCCATGATGCCGGCTAAATTTTTTATTTTTAGTAGAGATGGGGTCTTGCTTGTACTCAGGCTCATCTCAAACTCCTGACCTCAAGTGATCTTCCCACCTTGTGCATTACAAACTGCTCTAACCAAAATTGCTCATGGAGTCCAGATCTGCTAAATCCAGGGACCAATTCTGAGCCTTTTACTCGATCCCTCAAAGCATTTGCCATGCACGGTTCATTCCCCGCCACCATCCCTTACCCTTGGAAGGCTCCTTACCTTGGTGGTCTGGACAACACACTCTCCAGGTGTTCCTCCCTGCAGTCCCACCAGCTTTCCTTCCCAGGTTTCTTGGCTGTCTCCTCCCTAACCTCTTAATAATGCTGAAGAGGACCTAGTAGTTGCACCTCTTGTCTTTCCTCTATTCAGCTTTATTTTCTCCTTAGCACATTGTCAGTTCTTTAAACATATCATATATTTTTACTGACTAGATTTGCTTTTCTGCCTGCTTCTCTCCATGACAGTGTAAAGTTTTGAGGGTATTTTTTTGGAGAGGGGGTGCCTCTTTGGTTCACAGTTGTATCATCAACATTTAGAACAATGCTTGGCTTATATTAGGCACTCAGAAAATATTTGTTGAGAGAATGAATGAGAATCACTGGTATTTTTAATTTAAATACTGATGCCCCAGGGATTGTGATTTAATTGGTATGAGGTAGAGCCCAAGCATTGGTGTTTTTTGAAAGCTCCCAAGGTGATTCTAAAGTGAAGCCAGGGTTGCAAACCACTGCTTCCAGATCTGAATCTTGCATTGTTTTTCTCCTTCTTGGGATTATAGTTCTGTGGCATATGTTGTAGCATTCTTAGAAAATCCATTAGTCTCAAAGCTTAAACTGCAGTGGATGGTTTTAATGAAATTGGTGCTGTGTGTGATAGCATATTAGGGTTTTAATTGGAGCATCTTGTTAGAGCGGGTGTAGTGGACATCCAGGGATGGATGACCTTGGCTGAACTTTGGTGGGGAGGCATAGACCCCATGTTGCAGAGTCAAGTGTGTTCTTTGTTAAACTTCCCAGTTGAACATCAGACAATATTTGAAGAGTGAGAGGGGGGTTGAATCTGGCTAATTATAAACTTCATTTGCTTAAATGGGCTTATGCATTTATTCCCTACCCCAAAACGTTCTCCTGCCCACCTGCCCCCTGTCTAAATTCCATCCATTCCTTACTTAAGGCCTAGAGGAAATCTCTTTCCCTTTGAAAAATCGTCCCCGGCTGGCAGAACTCCTGGCACGTTCACTTGCTATCCAGAACATGTTGCTTTGTTAGTGAACCCTTTGGTGAAGGTGTCTTTTTCTAAACCCTTCCCAGACTGGACTGTAATCTCTCTGAGGGCACTGGGCCCTCCTTTTCACCTCTCCATGTCCCCAGCAGCAGGCAATAAATGATGTTGATGGATTGGTTAAACTATTCTTGTTTAATGTATTGGCAACATCTAAGCACCATTGCCTGGGGAAAGGGATGTCACTCTCGGCATAATTAGGGATTGTACCTTCATAAACACGCTGGCATTGTTCACTCTGTTTTATCGTTGATCTGTATCATTCTCATTTTATGCTTTTTTTTTAAAGCAATTGAATATATAGCTTTTAAGATTTAAAATCCTGAGCTTTCAGTACCCTGTCTGAAAAAGATGTGCTCAAGAAAGCTCAGATACAATCACATTTGGCTTTATTTTCAAAATCAGGTTCAAAGAAATAAAATTCAAACTGCCTTTTAGGGGCTGCTGAGAGGAAGCTCTAAGACAGGGCACAGGGGTGCTTTATTACCCCCCCTCCTTCTATTCAGAAGTGTAGTGACTTTTCTATTACAGTCTCATTATCAAGTTAACATTCTTCATTTCAACAGCCTGGGAGATCAGGTAACCTGATACACTGGAGTAGGAGGAAGGTTTACAAACTAAGTTCTTAACACCTTTGTGGCCTTTTGAAGCCCTCAGCTTGGGGAAAAGTGATGTCATGGTGAGACAGGAAATGTTATAAGGCTGTAAAATGTCATAAACATATTTCCATCTGGTCGTAGGTGTATAAGACACAGCAAAGAAAAGCACATTGTGTTTTTATCCAACGGGGATAAGGTTACTAGGCCAGTATATCATGGGAAAACTGTTGACATAGCGTATCTGGACTTTTCAGCAAGGTATTTGGATGGTCCCCTGCGATGTCTTTGTGGGCAGGATGGAGCCCTGGGGACGGGTCAGTAGTGGCATGTGGCGGTTTGTAGCTGACCCACTCGATGCCTGTGTGACGGGGTGATGGGTTGTATCCATCCAGAGAGAGTCAGGCACAGTTCTGCCACTGGCTTTATCTTGCTCCTGTTCAACATTTTTATCAAAGACTTGAATGAAAACGTGGATGACATGTTTATCCCATTTGCTCCTGACCCAGATCTGGGAAGCACAGTGACCTCATTTCACACCAGAGTCAGATTCTAAACAGACCTACAGGAGAGGCCAAGTCTTAACAAAAGTCAGCCAAGGGGCCCTAGTGAAGGTCCTGCATTTGTCTGAAAAACCAACTGCGTTGATTTCTTCTGGGAGGCTCGGGAGCCTGTTTTCACAGCAGCCTTTGTGTGACGATGGAGGCAGTTCGTGAGACTGTGATCAGCATGCGTCAGCACTGGGAGGTGACTCTTAAAGGTAAACCTTGGTGCAAGGGCCCAGGGACAGAGCGTTGACCTCAGCACCAGTCCCACATTTCTGGACCATTGTGTGCTGCTCTGGACAACACATCTAGAGGCGAGGGTCTGAGATGGGGAAGTCAGTGGGAGAGATTTGCAGGAAAGAGCAGCTGCCTTCGGAGCCCTGCCCTTTCCAGCCACACCCCAGTGGACCATCACTTATCTCCTCCTTTGCCAGGACTCCAGGCTCCTTATCTTCTTTCCTTTAGCTGCCTCCACCCTCCCCAATCTCTACACAAAATAAGTCCAACCACTTGCCTTTCTGCCCCTGTGCCCTAGCTGTTAAAGCATTTCTAGGAAAGGAAAAAAATCGCCCAGCTAGTTGGATTGGCATAATTGCAGAATAATGGTCTCTGAACTCACGAGACCCATAGGCTGGCAGACAGGTGGACAGTCCGCCTACAGGACCCTGTCCCCCCAGGTCCACTCTAACACTTCCCCTCCCGTCACCCCCCACTGGCTCTTCCCTCCCTCTCAGCAAGGGACCTTCACTGTTTCCTTCACAGAGACAGGATCAGTGCAAACGCCCTTCTCCTGCTCTGTCACTTACAAACGATCTATTTCCACATCCAGCCTGCATTCTTTCCTTTCTGTCTTTGAGAAATTTCCCTCCTTTTATCAAAGATTTCCCGGGGAGCTCAGGAGCCTGTCTCCTCTCCCTTCTTTAATGATCGCGTTTGATCACTACATTCTTTCCCTGCCGTCTTTAACCTGTCTCTGTCTGCGTTTCCTCTCCACATGGGTTAAACCTCCCCCCTCCTTATTTAAGACCCTTTGCCCTTGGATCCCTAGCAGCCAAATTACTTGGAAATTTGGTCGATATTGGCTATTTTCACTTCTTTAATCTCTCATTAATTCCACAACGGACTGTGCAGTCAGATTTCCACTCCCAGCCCCCCAGTGACTGGTCCTGCCCGGTCACCAGTGAGCATCTGCGTCTAAACCGGGGAGTCTTTCCACATTTCGGTGACACTGCTGACCAGTTTCTCTTCTATGAAACACTGTTTTCCTGGCTTCTCCAACACCACTTCTCTCCTGCTTTTCCTCCTACATCTTTAAACAATACTTAGTCTATTCTTCTCTCTGAACTCCTTTCCACGGAACCCTTTAATTTGTTTTTGAAACAGTCTTTGCTCCCCCTTTACTTTTGTTGGATTGGTTTTATACTTTGCTCTTAAACAAAGGTTCTCATCACCCTCACCCTCCTCCCTACTCCCAGCCATTTAAGCCTCAACTTCAACTTCAGCCACCACCTATATGTACTGATCACTCCCAAATCTGCGCTGTTAGCCACAGCCCTTTTCCTGAGCTCTGGACTCACATGTCCGGTATCTACCTGCGGTTACTCCAAAGCTACATGTCCCAACCCAAGCTCACTATTTTCCCCCTTATGAACCTGCTCTTCTTCCTCTGTTCCTTAGCTTGGCCATTGGCACCCTCACCTAACCAGCACCCCCAGACGAGAAGTCAGCCTCATCCCTCACCTCTCTGTGGTCCTGTGCCACAGAGGGGTGTTTGCAACTACTATCCATTGGATGACCAAATAAAGTGTTTCAGATGCTTTCTTGTACAGGACCACTAAGGCTTATTCTCATTTCTTGTCCAGAAGCCAGAACAAGGGCCAAAGCACTGAAGTTAAGGGGAAGAGATACAGCCTCATGCTGGGAAAAAATTTCTCTCCATTAAACCTGTCTCGAAGTGGACTGCCTCGATAGAGAGGCTGAGTTTCCTTCTACTGCAAGCATCAAGCAGAGGCTGCAGGACTGATGTGACAAGATTGGGCTGGGTGACTTCTAATGCCTCTACCAACTTTGAGATTTAATTCAGCAGCTAGTAAGCACCTCCTGTATACTTTGTCTATGTCACATCATTTAAGTTTCCTAATAGATTATTAGCCCCGTTGTATGGAGAGGAATCTGAAGCCCAGAGGGTCAAATAATTATCCTAGTGTGACCCAGCTGGGCAGTCAGACTTCCAAAGGAGACCTGGTATTCCCAAGTCCACTGTTTTTGGTAAACTACTGTCTTCCATTTGGCATTAGAGACAAATGTCAGTTCAGTAGAGTACAGTGAACTGTATATCCTCATTTTTATCTTTGAGGATAATAGAAAGGAGCAATTCTTTGTTTCTGACCTTAATTCAGTGCCTAAATTTTCCTTTGATATGTCCCCATATTTATTGGTATGTTACCCTTCCCCTCTGTTTCTACAGATGCTTTATTATTATAACAAGTACTTCTAATAACCAAATGTAGTTGGCCACCACTTCATAGGCCACCACTTCCAGTTTCCAGAGGCTTGGAAAGAACAAACGAGAAGGGGTTAACGCTTCCCTTTAGTTAGCATGGCTTCTAATTAAGTGTAGGTCCTAGCTTCAGAGGTTCTGGGCTGCTGCTAAAATAGTGGCCTGTTGTGTGGCCGATGCCAAGGAGGTCAATCCTGGGCTTTCTTTTTCAAACTTGAAAGAAAGGGAGGTACCATTTACTGTGGGGGGATTGGCTTGAGGTATAGAAAGAATATGTAAACAAATATTTACCCGTTCTAATTTTTGCCTCTAATATAGCGTCCTAGTGGGAACCAGAGATCTGATTAAAACAGCAGATAAGCATCAAAATGGGCAGTCAGCTGAGGACAGTCACTGGGTGAAAGAGAGGAGTCCAAGGGGACAGGTGAGCTCAGGATCTGAAATCCAAGCTGTAGCGACCTGACTTGCAGATAACCTGCAAGTGGCTATTTTTATAGCACCCATTAGCTGTCACTCTCAGAACTGTAAGGAGAACTTATCCTCTTACACATTCTAAGGTATACGGTTACTTTCTCCATCTTTCACCGGATCCTGACTTTATTGTTCGAATATACAGAGAGCTTTCTTAGCCTGTGAGCTTGGGGGTTAGTCAAGCACTGAGTCATTAAAATCTAGCAATAATTCCCAAGCCTAAGGTTAGACAGACATAACCAGACCCTCCATCAGTTTTTTTTTTCCAGAGAGGTTCAGGGGCAAAAATGTAAATGTTGCCACTACACCAGATGCAGAAAGGAGGATGATGATGGTAGAGTGGAAAGACTCCTGGTGGACCGGCAGCCAGTAATCTGGGCACTGGTCCCGACACTGTCATCCTGGGCTTTGGGCCCCTAGGCGGAGTAGCCGGCCTCTTGAGGTCCTAGTTCCCTCACACTTAGAAGGAAGCAATTGCAGTTAGTAATTCTTTTATCTGTAAAAGAAGAAAATGTCCTGATGCACAGTTGGAACTCTGTAATCCACATACTGCCTTAGTCCTTTCGGGCCACTATAACAAAAATACCATGAACTAGGTGGCTTATAAACAATACAAATTTATTTCTCACAGATCAGGAGGCTGGAAAGTCCAAGATCAAGGCACCAGCAGATTTGGTGTCTGGTAAGGACTTGCTCTCCAGTTCATAGATGGCACCTTCTTGCTGCATCCTCCCATGGGGGGAGGGGCCAGGCAGCTTTTTGGGGTCCTTTTTATAAGGGCACTAATTTTAATAATGAGAGCTTTGCCTTCCTGTCTAACCACCTCTGCAAAAGCCCCACCTTCTAATACTATCACCTTATGGATTAGGATTTTGACGTATAAATTGGTGGGGTGGGGACACAGACATTCAGACCATAGCCCCACTTGTTACTTGAAAATGATCATCCCTTTTCTGCCTCTCACTACAAAAGACCCATGCACATTCACAGTGCCTTGGACCTCACCTTCTGTCTTAGACAAATGAATTCATCTCAATTAAGCAACCAATAAAAAATACCCTGTTTCTGTTAGGAATAACCTCCATAAATATTAAAAGACTTTCAAGGCATGAAAAATTCAATTTCCCTTCTACTGACAATGATTTCTTCCTCATACTTTATTTTTTCTTTATTTTTAAAATTTTCTTTTTGACTCTTAACACTACTCAATGATCTTCCTCAGACTTTACAGATCGTCTGTCCTAATCCCATTTTTTCTAAATGAACAAATCTAGGTCCAGAGAGGTGAGGCAGCTTTCTAAGCGTCACATAGCAAAGAGTCTTCTGTAGGAAGTTTTCCCACTGTCCCAAATGACAAGATACAGGTACTTGGCATTCAGCGTTTAAAGGAAAATTATAGTTTAATTTCCAAGAGAGCTATTTTTAAACAGGAGGCCATTGCACCTTGGGATTTTTCTTAAGAAAAAAAAAAGAAAATAAACAAGCACACGAGATTTGTCCTTTTAAGACAGTTTAAGAAGTGTGCCTTCTCTGTGCTGTTGAAATTGGCAGCCCCACATCTTGCAGACAGACTGTTCTGGTCTACTCGGTTAGTTGTTATCCTCAACGCAAATCTGACTCATGGGTGAGATCATGAGAAATCTGGACTATTTTTCTTGATGACTTTTTCTTTCCTATTCCAATTTTCTTTTGCGGTATTTGGCTCCGTACGATACCCATGCTGGGGAACAGGAACCTTGAAAGAGTTGTTCCTAGGATGGTCTTTGCTGTCGTATGAATCACAAGACAGCTGGAGCAGGTTTGGCCATGGACTGTTTGTGGCTTTGGTGTGGAAACTTAGGGGTGCATGTGCATGTATTTGTGTGTGTGCGTGTGTGCGCATGCGTGTGTGTGTGTGTGTGTGTGAGTGTCACGGCCGTGTGGCAAAATAAGATGATTTCTGCTTACTGTGATTTGAGCCCTTTTTCTAACCAGATGGACTATTTTTATTCATTGCATGTTTACTTAATGTCCATTTTTAATGGGTGGTGATAATATAATGGGGACTCTTACCATCTAGAGGAGGTTACCTATTCATAGAATTAAAGGAGTAAATTTTACCTTGTCTGTATATTAGGGTAATGATAGCTGCTGTGATAAACCTCCATGTTTTAATGGCTTAACATAACAAAAACTTGTTGCTGTCTCACATAATAGCCTAGTGTAGGAGTTCTTGATCAGCAGGTGGTTCTCCTCTGCAGGGCAATTCTGGGACTGAGACTCTTCCCATCTTGTGTCCCCACAATGTCCTAGGGCTGTAAGTACTCTGCCTCTAGCTGGTGGAAGGGCAGAGAGACCGTGGGGAGAGGTACATGTACTTCTCAAATGCCTTGGCTTGGAGGTGGTACACATCACCTCCTCACATTTCATCGGTGAGAACGAACCACATAGCCCTGCTCAGATGCAAAGGGGCAGGGAAATATAGCCATGACGAGTCTACACTGTAGAGGGAAATATATGGAATTTTGGTGTTTGGCTGCAGTTTCTGCTATTGTCTGATAAGTACTTCACTAGCGGAAGGTGCACATAAAAGAAGCATCTCATCTGGGTTTGGTGGAGAGAAATCACAAATTGTTCCTCGTTTCCCTTCTCTTCTCCTGAGCTTGATTTCACCTCTGCGACTCGCCTCTGTGTGTGTGTGTGTGTCTTTCACACCATTCATATGCTCTTTCCTCTCTCTAGAACTATTCTCCCACTTCACCTTGCCCTTCCTCTGGCTAACTCAGTATTCCATCAGGGACAAATGTGGAAAGCGTTTCACTCAGGAAGCCTTTCCTGGACCTACAGATCCAGTTTGTGTATGTGTGTGCTCTGGCCTTCCATGAAGGCAGAGCAAGGATCTTTTTATTTATTGGGGTTTAAGAGCACACAGGAAGGCATGCCTGCTAATCAAACGTAAGTTTTACATGCATAAACGTCAGCATTTAGGGAGAAGAGAGAGACAAGGAAGCCGTAATGTGGTAGGGGACTGAGGAGGGGAACTTGACAACCCTCTGGGAGCATGGAGGTGACAGCGGCAGCCCTTTGGAGGTGGAGAGGCAGCGTGGGGCTCCCAGGCCACTTCAGCTCAGAAAATTTTCCAAATCCTGGCTGAGGAGTGGAACCCCCAAATCAAGGCAGTGGCTCTGCCTGCAGAAAGCATCTTCTTCAGCCAGGAAGGAGAAGGAGAAGGAGATGCTTATCCGGCCAGCCTCAGCCCTGAAGTGGAAGCTGGAGAGAGTGTGGAATCCTCCAGGGTCAAAGCAATCATGGAATGCATCTTCCTGTTCCAGCAGGCCCAGGATCTTATAAAGGAACATGGGGTTTTTAATTTTTGGCCATAAGAAATGAACATGTGTCTCCTGTAGCTGAACTTATCTCCTTATTCAAAAAATATTTTCTTGCTAATTATTTTTAATGATCTCAAGGAAAAGTGCCTTCTGCGATTATTTTGACAAGTTCCTACATGCAAGGGGCCTGCTGCTCCTGCATTTAGGAGGCGATGGCTGCTTTGACTATTTAGGTTACCATTAGAGTTGCCTAAAAATAGCCCCACAAACTGGGTGCTCAGAACAAAACTTGGCAGGATAGTTTAGGAAGGGGACAGAATGCTGTCTGTCTCTCTGTTCTTCCCCACTCCAGTCCGAAGGCTTGATTTTCTGAAGCCAAGGGCAGGGCCAGTGTACCATGGGAGAATCATTTTGCTGTGAGACTAATCATAGATGCAGAAACTGAAGGCGGAGTATTCAAGGTATGGGGCAGAACTTTAAGACCGGGTAGAGCAGTTCTTGCTTTGTAGCCACTGAGAAGCCCTCGGACTCTCAGCCTCCCAGGTGGTCCATTGTGTTTCCTGTGATTCCCAGCCCAAGCTTAGACATTCGTTCATTCACCAGATATGGACAGAGCACCTGCTGTGTGCCAGCACCCTTCCAGGCACTAGGGGTGCAGGAATCAGCAAGACACGCAAAGCTTCTGGCCCACTTAGCAGTCACATCCTAGGACGGGGAGGACAGACGCGAAACAGGTAAACTAAAGAATACACAGTGTAACTTCAAGTGGAACCGCGTGCTGCTTGAAGAAATACAAAGCAGGTTAAGAGGCTACAGAGTGATGGAGGGGGCTTTGCTAGATAGTGTGGGCAGGAAAGGCTGCTTTGAGAAAGTGACATTTGAGTGGAGGCCAGAACAGTGAGAAATAGGCAGGCAGGCACTGATTCTGGGAACGAGGGAGCCACTGAGAAGGAACCGCAAGTGCAAGGACCTGGCCGGTGGAGCGGGGCAGCCTTCATCCTGACTGCAGCAATCCTCCCGTCACTGTAGCTGTCCCACCCTGTCTCAGCTCAACCCTGAAGGTCCAGCGGTGGCTCCCCTGACCCCAGATCACCAGAAGGTGGGTGGCAGTGGGGCTGGTGCTGCTTTAGCAACGCTGCCGATCCCCACTCAGGAAGGCAGAAGGGACGTCTGCAGGGAGTGGAGTTTTCTAACCAACTGACTTTTGTATTACACTAATCTAGATCATACAGAGATGGAGGTGTGTTTTCCAGTCTGTACAGGAATTTGCTTTTTGGTGAAAGGGAAGGAACAGACAAACACAAACAACCTTGTGGCCCCCATTTGGAGAGAGCCATTTGGAAGCTGGTGGAATATCAAACTGTGCCTTTCTCTTCCTGGCCTGTGAGTGTTCTGACTTTCAGCAGCGAACTTTGGGCCTCATTGTCCCATTACAGAGCAACTTCGACCATTGCCTGGGGAACTTCTCGGGTCTGGCTAGTTAACAGCAGCTCTGTTGCTAATAAATCCTTTGAAATCTTCTGCCTTGTTGGGGTTTTTATGGCATATTTGTATGTCAAGATCGTTTGGGTTTTGGAGTTGAGGTCTCTTGCTGTTCCTAGTGTCATAAACAGATAGTAATAACCCGGGAGGGAATTATGCTCTGGGGCTGTGAGTAGATGAGCTTTAAAAACATCAATCTTATTTGCAGGCAAATATGGCTAATGATAGACTAGGGAAAACAAAATAATTCAAAATCTGCAGTGAATACTTGGTTATTTCCAAAGGGCCTGCTTTTTAATGAAGTGAAGAATGAAGGATAAGAGGGGAAAAAAAGGGCAGACACAGCATCCCAGGAGTTTATTGGTTTTTGTTGTTGTTGTTTTAATAAAAATTACAACAGGCTAAGGCAGGGGAGCAGCGTGGACCCCCACCCCCATGTGGGGCTGGGGCTGGGCCCTAGGCTGTGTTCCTGTCTATGGGTCCCTGACTGAAGCAACCTCCACAACAGGGGTGCTCCACCACAGGCCATTTTCCCCTAAGGGGACATTTAACAATATCTGGGGACATTTTTGGTGTCAGTGGGGGTGCTGGGGACATCAAGTGAGTGGAGACCAGGGACAGGCAGTGCACAGGACAGCCGCCCTCAACAAGCAATACCCAGCCCCCAGTGTTGATAGTGGGGATTGGCTCTTGTCATCCTTTCCTAGGAGTTATTTTATCTCTAAGTGAAGCCCAGAGGGGCCTGGAAAGGATCTAATACAAATCTAAGTTTTACAGGTAGGACTTGTAGGACTTCAGCTAGATTGAGTGACTTTCCTAAGTTCATACAACTTTTTAGGAACAGAAAAAAAATGTTAGGAGCTTTTACAAAAGAAGACAATTTGTAGGCTTTTTACATTCTTCTCTTGGATGATGACTTCATTCATTGATACAAGAACTATTTGTTGAGTGTCTCTTATGTAGCTGGCACCCTGCTGCCATCTGTCACCTGAATGAGCATGAAGACTGCCTAGAGTGGACAATAAAACAATAGTAATAGTAATGTTGAAAACATTTACTGAAGTTTACTGTGAGCGAGGGTTATACTAAATTCATTGTCTCATTAAATCCTCCCCACAACCCTGCAAGCAGGTACGATTACTGTTCCCATTTTACAGGTGACAAAACTGAAGCTCAGGGAGCTTAGGATGTAGCAGAGCTTGGAAGCTGAGCCTTGTTCTATTGGATTCCAGAGCTGGAACTCCTAACCACTGAGCTTGCCTCTTTTTCTACATGAGGATTAGAGATTAAATTGTTACTGTAGTTAGGAGACTATTGTCTTTAGAGTGTTTTGACCAAAACTGAAGGGGAGGAAATGTAGCCACGTTCTTCTGGCTCACATCACTCAGGCGATCAGTGGGTTTTGGCTAATTTTTTGGATGCTGTTGTTTTTGGATTTTCCAGGCATGTCAGGACTTTTATTTAATTTCCATAAATACTTATTTTTTTGTTAGCATTTATTGTACCAGGGAGGTGGCTAAACATGGGAGATGCAGCAATGAGCAGAATACTTGTCTTAGCTTGGGTTCTCCCGAAGCAGACCCTGAGACAGGATTTGGTGCAGGAGGTTTATTTGGGTGCAGAAATGGGGAAGAAGGGAGGATGCTGACAGAGGCTGAGCTAATGAGGTGGCAGTCCCTCTGTGGGTCTCTAAGAGTCTGTGTGGAGCACCCCACAGAACCGCCCCACCAAGATGCCCAGCCTCCAGGTTACCTCTCCACCAGCTCCCTCCCTTACTCCTTCATTGGGTCCAGGTTGCTTCTGAGGGCGGCAGGCGCTGTCTTACACCTCCCAGGCTAGGGAGCAACCTCAGAGGGAGGGACAGCGTGGGCCAGGGACTAGGACCACGACATCTGCTGCCATCCATTCCTGCCCTCAAGGAACTCACAGTCCTGGGGGACAGGAGGATGAACAAAATTCACAGGACAGCTGGACAGGGGAAAGATGAGCATGAGGAATGGAGTACAACCAAAAAGAGATGATGACTTCTTCAGGGGGCGATAAAGAAGGCTTTTCAGAGGAGGTGACATAGGAGGGGTAAGAGCAGATTAAAAATAGCTCCCGTCACCAGCGGCTTCCTTATTCTCACCACTAGGACACAATGTGCTGTGCTGTAGTGTGTTTGCCTGGCCATTTGCTGTCTGAGAGCTTTGGATTCTTCTCTTCCTATGATTGTCGTGCTAGCATCAGGACCAGGAACCTGACGCGCTGTGCTCATAGAGCAGCGGTGGAACCTCTAAGCCATTGTCCTTGAAACTGTGTAGCAAAGAGCCTGGTGCCAGCCCCACAGCCCTCCACATGCACTGGAGCTGACTCTTCTTCAGATCCAGATCACAGTTGTTACCGGCGTGAAATCCTGGACAAGTGGTCGGCTTGACCGAGCTTGAGTTTCCTGACGGCCCTCCCAGGGCAGGCACCGTGGCCTACACTAAAGCTTCTCAATGCAAACTTTGAGAAGAAAAAAGCATGCATGTGGATCCCGTGGAGAGCTTGTTCAAACACAGATTCCTGGAGCCCACCCCACAGGGGCTCTGATTCTGTAGTTGTGGGGTCAGGTTTTGCATTTTAGAGGCTCCCTCCTTTGTTGCTGCTGCTGGTCTGTCTGTGGTCCTCACTTGGAGGAGCAAGTTTCCAGGACTCAAGTCTCTCCTAGATGCTCTTCTCAGGGGTTCTCGGCCTCATCGCTACCGCTTTCTGGGGCTGGATAATTATCTGTTTGGGGGACTGCCTGTGCATCGGAGGTTTAGCAGTGTCCCTGGGCTCTACCCATTAGGTCTCAGTAGTGACAACAAAAAATGTGTTCAGACATTGCCAGATGTTGCCTGTGAGGCAGAGTCACCCCAGCTTTTTGCCCTAGTCGTTCTAGAAGATCGCTTCTCAGACTTTAATGGATGTACGAATCAGCTGGGGGTCTTGTTAAAAATGCAGATTTCAATTTGGTAGGTCTGGGGAGGGGCCTGAGAGTCTGCATGTGTATTGTGCTTCCAGGCAAAGCTAATGCTGCTGTTTGGTGGCCACACTCTGAGTGTCTGTAGTCTGCGCTCCAGGGATGGAGCTCTTTGGCTGGACTCAGAGGTGTCCCTGCAAGTGCTGGTGACTGGGCAAGTCCCTCTAGTTAGCTCTTATTCCCCCAGGCTAATTAAACCTGTGGCTGCTGCTTCCCTTCCCTGCCCTCACCCCCTCCTGCAGCCCTGGCCACCTTGTCCAGGGAGGAGTTGGCCTTCCTTCAGAAGACACAGTAAGTCTGAGTTTTCCTTTGATGTGCACGAGGATCTCACAAGGGCCGTCTCGGTACCAGAGAGCCCATTTTGCCCATTGGAGTCTAGTATTTTCTTAATTTGCTTTTCAAAGGAGAAAATAAGAGAGAGTCTTCCTTATGGATGTTGAGAAGCACAGGTGTGCCAACCTGGAATTCTAGGAGGTTTAGAGAAAATTGTCTCTGGGACCTAGGGTGAGGGGAGAGTCTTCTGAGCCAAAGAAGAAAGCTTCAGTTATGGAACAGGGAAGACCTAAGGCAGATGGGGCTGGAGGGTGGGGGGCGGGGGCTCCCTTTACATACCACTGAACCCCAGGAGTTATTCTGGTAATGAAACTTTTTGTAGACTTCTAGAAATGCTGTCACTTTGCCCATTGTTATTTTTAGCCATTGTCTGTTTCCTATTGTTGGCAACAGGAAAAATTCTTAGGAGACCTTTTCCCCATGGTTTAGTCAGAAGGTTTGAGATAGTTTAGGGAAAGAAATGTGGCCACTGCCCTGGGAAGATTCCAGAAGAAGGCATTCTGGTGCTGGGGGAGGAGAAAGGGCAGCTGGTCTCTAAAGATGAGGTGGCAGGGCTCCCCACTGGGACAGCTCAGGTGGGAGCACAGGCTCTTTTCCAGAGCAGAGCTCTTAGCTCCGGCCACTGTTTCTGTAGGGCTGTGAGGACAGGCCTGTCCTGGACATCTGTGGTACCCAGCCCCCAGGCCACAGACCAGTGCCGGTCCACAGCCTGTTGGGGACCAAGCTACAGAGCTCCACCACCCACCCTACTCCCAGCCCCTGTGTCCATGGAAAAATTATCTTCCATGAAACTTAGGAATGGGGTGGGGGGCCCTCAGCAGGAGGTGAGCATGGGCCACTCCCTATCGCTCACATCACTGCCTGAGCTCCACCTCCCCCACCCCACCCCGGTCCGTGGAAAAATTGTCTTCCATGAAACTGGTCCCTGGTGCCAAAACGGGTGGGGACTGATGCTGTACCTGATGGTCCTGTACTGCATACAGTGCAGAGTGTGTGTGTTGGGGGCAGTCCCCCCTACTAGGGTTTCTATGGGGGAATGCGTTTGACCTCCAAAATGGAAACTGGTACCTTGGGACAAGTCTGCCTGGGCTTGGGATGCTGTGTTTGATGAGCCCAACCCCAAACAGGATGTGACCCTGTGGTTTTCCAGTAGGAAGAGTGTGTCCGTAAGGCGGGCTGTGGGAAGATTCATGTGGGGGAGAGAGGAGGGAGATTAGTCAGCACTGCAGACTGAATGTTTGTGTCCTCTAAAATGGATATCCCCAACGTGATGGTGTTAGGAGGTGGGGCCTTTGGGAGGTAATCAGGACACAACAGTGGAGCCCTCACATTAGGACTTTATAAAAAGAGACACCAGCAAGCTTCTTCTCTTCCCCACCATGTGAGAACAAAACCAGGAAGAGGGCCCTCACCAAGGACTAGATGTGTTGTACCTTGATCTTGGACGTCCCTGCCTCCAGAACCTCGAGACATGCATTTCTGTTGTGTGAAAGCCAGTGCATTCCCTGGTGCTTCATTATAGCAGCCAAGCAGCCTGAGATCACTTAGACCAAAAGCTTCAAATGCCGTCTGCAAGAAAACAGAAACTGGTCAGTGCTGAAATTTCAGTCTGGTGAGAATTGAGGACAATAAGGTCAGGACAGTGAGTTTTTCTTAAAACTAAACTTATTTTCCAGAAGAGAGCTTTATGGTATACTTATGGCCTTTCTGCTTTGGAAGAGGTTAAACGGTGTTGTCATTAATGAAAGTGTGGTGTTTCTGAATGATATTTATTTATTCTCATTTTGGCAAGAAAAAAGTTAGAAATAGTTTGATTCCAAAAATAATTTGTAAAATTTTTATTGGCCTGTGAAAGCCAGATGTGCAGAAACCACTGAATCGGGCAATTAGAGGATTGCAGTCTGGTCTCTGGTGCTGGCTGTGGCAGGGGAGGGGGTGGGGGAAGGGGAAAGAGTCGTGTGGCTAACTCCTTGCCTCAGAATCTGAGCAACTCGGAGTGATGCTGGGGCCTTTTATAGAGATGCGAAGTTGGAGAGGGAGCAGGTCTGAGGACGAATGAAACATTTGGAAGTCACAATCACAAAACATTAATGGCTGCTATTCGTGGAGGATGTGCTTCGTGAGCTCCATTTCTGTTATTTCATTTCATCAAAGTGACAGCCTTTTGAGGTTGGTGCTGTTGTTGCCCACGTTACAAATGAGGGCAGAGAGAGGTAGGGTAACGCTGTCCTCTGGCGCAGAATGTGGAAGATTCTGGTATGGGACTTTGGGATCCTAACTCCAGCGAGGCACCAGCTTACTGTTCTGGGTTATGCCACCGTCCGTGTGGGAACTGGATGCTGTGTAGTGGAGGGGATCTAAGGAGAGAGGGTGGAAAGAGAGGGAACAGAGTAGAGGTTAAGAGAGTATTTGGCTAGGGGACCCAGGAACCCCCAGATCCTGTCTGCTACCAGCCAGGATTAGGACGGTGTGCATAGAGGGCACTGACAGCAAATGGGCGCCATTTGTGTCTGGTGGCCTTGGCCCCACGTCCCATCATGTAGCTCTTTGTGTCTGGGCTGGAGGTGGGCTGAAGCTGGTGGGCCAGTGGACTCCCTCCACCCCCACCCGTTTCCCAAGCCCACCCCGTCACTCGTGGATCTCACCACTCTGATAGGGAGGAAAGGCTGTGCAGGAAGGAGCGCTTGTAGGAAAAATGCCTTTAGGGAGGCGGCCTAGACTGCCCAGCTCAGTCCCAATCACATCAAAGGAATAATAATAATAATAGTGACAATGATTTTGAGACAGACATTGTGCCAAGCACTTTACATGGACTAGAAAAAATATTCCAAAAAAGAAACAAGCCAAAAAAGCAATTGTAGTAGTATAGGTGTCCGTTCCACTAAGGCCTTGCCCTGCAGACTCCTGTGGCCCAATCTGTGTCTTAAATTCTGTCAGTCCTTATCAGCAGTCATATGGCCTGAAGAACTTTGAATTATCCTTACCCATAAAAACTCAAGTGAGAAAGTACTCTGTGTGTCCTCGACTCACCACAGGAAAGGAAAATGCCCTATTTTTAAAAAAATTGATATAAATAGTTATACGTGTTTATGGGGTACATGTGATATTTTGTTACATGCATAGACTGCAATGATCAAGTCAGGGTATTTGGGGTGTCCATCAGGTTGAGGGTTTATCATTCCTATGTGTTGGAAACATTTCCAGTCCTCTCTTCTGGCTGCTTTGAAATATATAATACATTGTTGTTAGCTATAGTCACCCTGCTCTGCTATTGAATGTTAAAATTCCTTTTATCTAACTATATGTCTGTACCCATTAATCAGTCTCTCTTTATGGCCCCCAACTCCACACATGCTTCCCAGCCTTTGGTATCTATCATTCTATTCCTTACCTCCATGAGATCAACTTGTTTGGCTCCCACATGTAAGAACATGCAGTATTTGTCTTTCTGTGCTTGGCTTATTTCACTTAACATAATGACCTTCAGTTCCACCCATGTTGCTGTAAACGACAAGATTTCATTCTTTTTTTTGTGGCTGAATAGTATTCCATTGTGTAAATATACCATATTTTCTTTATCCATTCATCTCTTAATGGAAATTTAAGTTGATTCCATATCTTGGCTATTGTGAATAGTGCTGAAATAAGCCTGGGAGTGCAGGTAGCCTTTTGACATACTGATTTCTTTTCTTTTGGATAGATACCCAGTTGTGGGATTGCTGGATCATATTTTTAGTGTTTTGAGAAATCTCCATACTATTTTCCGTCGTGGCTGTACTAGTTTCCATTCCCACCAACAGTGTGTATGGGTTCCCTTTTCTGCTCATCCTCACCAGCATCTGTTAATTTTTGTCTTTTCATAGTAGCCATTCTGACTGGGGTGAGATGATGTCTTATTGTGGTTTTGATTTGCATTTCCCTGGTCATTAGTGATGCTGCTCATTTTTTCATATACTTGGCCAAAAATGCCCTATTTTGTACTCTTAAGTTTACCCTTTGAAAAAATGTTGGACTGGTTATGAGTTAGATTTAAAGATTTTTCATTCATTCATTTGCTTATCTAATAATTTATTCATTTTACAAGAGATCATTATTAGGTTATTAAGCATGAAATGTCCATTTCCTTAAGTACTAAGCTTGACAGTTGACATCTCTGACATTTCACTTGGACACTTCTTGTTTTGTTTGTTTTTTTTTTGTGAAGGTACATCCTCATTCTTTCAAATGCACATTTTGGCTTGTGATTATCTTTCAAAAAATTTTTTAGAGCAATTTTTGTGAAATCACAGATAAGTCAAAAATTCATGTTACTTTCAAATATGAGTTATGTCGTGGAACCAATGCATCTCAGGCGGCTTGAAATATCAACGAGGTATTTGAGAAGGATGTGGCTAATGAACACACAGTATGTTGATGGTTTGAGAAGTTCCATTCTGGTGATTTTAATCTTGAAAGTGAGCTATATGGGTGACCTGAGACCAAGGTGGGTAATGATGAGCTAAAAGCTGTAGTGGAAGTAAATCCATCTCAACCTACGTGTGAATTAGCAGCAAGATTTGACATTACTATTCCAACAATATTAGACCATTTGAAACAAATCGTCAAGGTAAAGAAGCTGGATAGATGGGTGCCACATGAATTAAACAAGTGTCAGAAGAGAAATCATCTGGAAGCTTGCCTTTCTTTGCTGTCACAACATAAAGGCAAACCATTTCTACATGTATTGTTATGTGTGATGAAAAATGGATTCTTTTTGACAATCACAAGCATTCGGCACAATGGTTGGATAAGACGAAATGCCAAAACACAGTCCAAAACTGAATATTCATCAGAAAAAGCTAATGGTGTCTGTTTGGTGGTCCAGCATTGGTATTATCCATTACAGCTTCATGAAACCTGGTCAATTGATTACAGTGGATGTCTACTGCAACCAATCGGATGAATGACAAGGATGCTTGTGATTAAGCAGCCAAGATTGGTCAATAGAGACAGGCCAATCCTCTTGCAAGACAATGCTCGACCACATGTTCATTTTACAAGAGTTTATTGTTAGGTAAAAACAACGTGGCTCAAACTATAGAAGTAGTACTTAGAAACTCTCTGTCATCCACTGTATTCACCAGACCTTGCACCAACTAACTACCACTTCCAGGCTTTAGACAACCCTTCTTTCAAGGAAAAATATGCCATTCTCAACAAGCTGTGGAAAAGGCCTTTTACGATATCATTGCCACTTGCTCTCCAGGCTTCTTTGCTGCTGGCATAAACAAACATCTTACTGTTAAGATGACAAACCTGTGTCAATGATTTAGGCGCATGCTTTGAGTAATCATACTGCTTCTTGTCTGAGATATAATAAACCACACTTTTGATTCAAAATTGGAGCATTTCATATTTAATGACCCAGTAATACCTCACTGTAAATCCACAGTGCAGAGGGTGAAACAAAAGTAAATGTGCAATATAGTCCTTGTATTTAAAGCCCACATAGGTCTTAACCTACTTGAAAAGAGAGAACACACAGGATTGACAGTAGGATATTCTTGTACTGACAGGGACAGCAGAGGCCTCAAAGGTCCAGAGAAGTGACCTATGGACAAGAGAGGGTGGAGAGCAGTAGCATGGGCTGGAAGTAGACTTGAGGGCCAAAGAGACTGGGGTGCACCCAAGGCTGTGGGGAGGGCAGGCAGGACATGATATGAAGGTAAGCAGATATACAAGAGCAAAGGAAAGAACCTGTAGAACAATTTCAAGTGACTCTTCCAAGTCATATGGCTTCCCCAGAGAAGGTTAAAAAAAAAAAGGAGGTTTGACTTTGAGGACTGTTTTCAACAAGGCCAGAGACATGGCTTGGATCCTCTTCCTTCCCTGCCTGGTGACTTAAAAGAGTCACTCCCTTGTTCTGGGCCTTTTTATCCTCTCAACAGGCCTCAGCCCTGTGTGAAAAAAAGAATGGGTCTACCTAGGAGCAGTGCTCTGCTTGGGGAAAAACAACCAAAATGGAAAGTGGTGTGTGGCTGATAAGAGCTCAAAGCTTGGAAAGCTTCAAGTGCCAGGAGTGTTGCTATCAAGCCTGAGCAGTGGGCAACGACAGCTGCTATCACATCCTGCCCTCTCTGGTCTTGTGTTGGGCTGGGAGGAAACCATTCAGGAGGTATAGCCATAATGAAATACTACTCAGCAATAAGAAGAACTGAGCTATTGATACACGCAACAATATGGCTATATCTCAGAATCATTATGCTAAGTGAAAGAAGCCAGACAAAAATACAAACTCATCTTTAGGGGTAGAAAGCAGAACAATGTTTGCTGGCAGGGGGCTGGGGTGGGAGGGCAGGGGGTGGAGGTGGGGAGGATGGGGCAGGCGGGATGGGGGCAGCAACAAAGAAGGGATGAAGGGATTACAAAGGGAAGGGATGGAACTTTTTGGGGGGGTGCTAATGGGTATGTTTATTACCTTAATTGTAAGGATGGTTTCATGGATATATATACGTATGTTGAAAATTGCCAAATTGTATGCTTTAAATATGAAAATATCAGTTATATCTCAACAAAGCTCTGTATAAAACCCCAAGCATTCTGGAAAGATGGTCAGAGAGCATTCCCCTAGGGCAGGCCTGTGTGCATTGCAGGTTGTGAGGTCATGGTCAGACCCAGGGGAGCACTGTCATGGTCAGACCCAAGTGAAACCAGGCCAGGGAGAAGCTGGGCTGCACTGCATCAGTCAGAAACTCAGCTGCCGCCCCAGGCCCACGCCGGCTCTGGGCTAGTTTGTCAGGGAGCAGCGCCTCTAGGCCCCGCGTTGGAAGCGGCAGCTGCAGAGGGCACTTCCCTGAGGAGCTGGCAGCTGAGGGCTGTGTGCGGTGATACTTCTGGAGTTGGGGACATCAGTTCTGAAGGGCCACCTGGGTGGTGCATCACAGCACCCCCTAGCGTCTGGATATTTTAAATTATATTTCTTATTTTTGCTTTTTAATTATGTCAAAGAGATAATTAGCTAGGGTTTGGCCTTATAGGATCACTCCCCTTCTCCCCCAACACACATACACTTTTTTTTGTTTAGATGCTCAGTTATATCAAAAAATTCTGCCCTGACAGACTGTCTGGAGAAGGGTGGTGTGAGCAAGTGGTGGTCTCTGGCTACAGGGCCCCCCTCCACTGACCTGACCGAGGAGAAGGGTTCTCTTGTTTTGTGTGGGGCCCGCACTTCCCGGAGTGTCATCTTCCCAGTCAGATGACTGGACAGGTGCCTCTTCTTTTCCTTGCACTTGCCTGAAAGATCCACGTTGGACTGGCACAGATTCAAAGTTGTCTTGTAGAAAGCAAAATATTTTTTCCCTTTTGCAAAGCAGTTTACGCATAAAGATGTTTCCAGCAGCTTATGCTTTCAAAAGTCTCCCTCTCAGAAACTGAGTATTTTAAGAAGTGAGTTGAGGTCAGTGCTCTTTCACCTGAGAGATGCCGTCTCTGAGAAGGACACTTGGGTTCCTCCCAGGTATCTGTGGGGTGTTGTGACCTGAAAAGATACTTGTCATTGTACTACATTGTAGTGTATTGTGTCGTGTCGAATTGTATTTTTGTGTGGCAAGCACCTAGGCAGTGCTTACTGTGTGCTAGGCCTTGTCCCCCATACTTTATAGATGTTAGCTCCTTTAATGTACTCTCTCTAGCAGCTCTATGGAATCGAACCTTTTTACAAATGAAGAAACAGAGGCATGTCTGACCTCTAGCTAGTGGGCTGTGAATTTGGAGAGTCTCGAGTACTTACTCTACTTATCCATTTTTAATCTGCTTCCTCTCAGGAATGAATATCAGATTTTTAAAAGTTTCCGTTCTGATTAAGTCTCTTAGATCTTGTAGTACTGAGACCATATAAACCAAGTTATTAAAATCTCCTTCAAGGTGTCTGTGGAATGCCTAAACTTATATAAAAGAACAGGGCTTGTAGAATTTTATCTAAGTTTCAAATTTTTCAGCTCCAAAGGGTTTAAATGCATCTTCTACAGCATCTTGCTTAGACATCTGATATGGAATTATTTTATGTTTATGATGTGCATTATGTTCATGACTGAAAAGACTTGCCAAGTCCTCACTCATTCATTCATTCTTTCATTCATTCATGGATGGAGTAGGTGTCACCAAAAAACTGAATTGAGGGTGGGCATGGGCAGGACAAGGCCCTCAGCTAGTGACTGCCCATCACAAGGGTCTGCCTAGATTTTAGGGGACAAGTCTGATGGTGACTCCATCTTCCCTTTGTAGAAGGCTCTTATCAGATGGAAGAAATAGAGTAGGTATTGGGGAAATGGCAAACCTTTTCTTTGTAGATGTTGCAAAAGAAAGACTTCCACCCTTTCATCTGATCAGAGAAGAAATCTGAGGAGTTCTGGGTCCAGATAAAGTCTCTGAGACCAACTGCTAATGGGAGGTAAGAATGGCTTCTGCGGGATTCAGCCTCCCAAGAAGTGGAGAAGAACTTTGGCCTTGGAAAGCCAACTGAAATAAATATTCTTCATTCGTGCCAGCCTCAGGAAGATAAGTCTTCCCACGTTGCTGTGAGGGGCTGGAACCAACCTGCGTGTGGCTCCCGTTTCTGTGGCCAGAGCCTGGTGGTGAACACGTGCAGGCAGCCAGGAACAGGCCTGTGGCTCTGCAGCCTGCTCTGCCAGCCTCCTCTTCGGGACATGGGAGCTTAATTACTGCTGCTCTCTGGAAACGATGCCGGCTTGTCCTTGAAATCCCTGACCAGGCGTCAGGCCCTGCTGGGTTTGTAAATACCTCCTGTTGTGGATGCTGGGAGCCTTTGCCCAGTCTGGCAGCTTGTCTCCTACAGCTCGGAGAGATGCCCTGTAGCGACTGATCTAGTTGTGCTTCTCTAGACAGTCTTGGTTCCTCAGAAGTGGTTAACTTTTGACACCTATATGGGGCATTGGCCAAGTCTGAATTCCTTCCCAGGACTCCCCAACATTCTTGTCGTCAAGGTCAACACCTGTAAAATAATTACCACTGTATATGCAAATGGTCTTGCATTTTCTGTGAATGGAGACCATTGCCAGATATCACTAAATGCTTCTGAATATGGAGATGCCACTTGGGTGGAAAATTACTGTTTCCTTCTTTTAACATGTGATAAACATTAAAGGCTTAAGATTGGTGGTTTGTCAATACTTATAACATCTGTTTTATTTGTAATGAACTTTTTATTCTGGAGTTATTTTAGATTTGCAGAAAAGTTGTGAAGATAGTTTCCCCTATTGTTAACCCTTCAATAGCTGTATGTATACCCTTCACCCAGTTTCTCTTAATGTTAACATATTACAAAACTGTGGTACATACGTCAAAACTAAGAAACCACCATGGCACATTTCTATTAATTAAACTCCACATTTGTTTAGATTTCATTAATTTCCTTTATCTCTTCCAGGATCCATTCCAGGTTACCACAGTGCATTTAGGAACATCTCTGGTTTAATATCAGTGTCTTAGCTCAGGGCATTAAAATAGTGAGAAAGAGTGAGTAGCATCGATTGTGGGATTCTCTTACAGGGAATACATTTTTCCTTTCTAATAACAACTATGACTTGACTGTCACCTGTCTTCTTGGGTTGTGAGCAGCAGATGGTATCAACTCATTATTGATGTAGATTTTCCATAGGACTAATTGTTCAGCTTGGACTTGAATCCAGGAACTTCTATTTATTGGTTTCATGACCTCAAAAACTAAAAATCTGAGCTTCACAGTCTTCATTTAGTATGTATAGTTCTTCACATATATAACATTATACATGTATAATATATGCGTGTAACATATACTGTATGTGCTTGTCTATCTACCTTCCTGTCAACACTTGCCTTTCCCACCATATTGGGTCATAAAAATGCTATGTGGAAGAGTTTTCAAAATTATAAAACTCTTTTCAAAAGTTAGTCCTTATAATAAAAAGTTTACCTTAGAAAAAAGTTAGAGTAGACATGTTTGAAGATATTTACAAGTTTATTTTAGCAACTGTGTTGCTCTCAGGGTGTGTGATGTTTTAATGAATATAGAAACTCCATCTAAAAAACCCAGCTCCCCTGAGCTAGTTTCTCCAAACAAGGGAATAGTAAATTTCAAAGAAAGAATACCAGAGAGGTGTTTACTCCAACTAAATATATTGTAGTGGCATAGTTTAGATTCTTTTACCAGAGGCAGAAAATGCATAGTATAGGACCAAAAGAAAGTTATAATCTTTTTTTGGGACACCACATTCTTCCTTCTCACATAGAGATAATTATATGATTGGAAAATTAGACCCAGGAGGCAAGTTTAAAGGAATTGGTACTGGTTAAAGTAGAGGAGGTGAGAGTGAGGGATAGAAAAGATGGTCTGAAGTAGCTGTTCTTCATTTCCTGTAGGACCCAAGAGGAGGGGGAGAGTTTCCCAGCTGAGCCAGAGGGGTTTAAGTTAGACTTGGCCATGAGAGGGTCAGCGTGTGAATGGGATGCTTTTGTGTCTGTGCTCACTTTCAAGTTTGGATATGTAAAGCCAATGTGAACAATTTTATTTCTTCTAGGGTATTGTGTCTGCAGTTAGTGCAAACTGCCCCTGGGAGAATATCCGTGCCTTAGTGATAGCTTTGTGTTTCCAGAAGCCTGACTTCTCATAAAGGTGGTTAATTGGGAGAGGTGGAATGATACACTCTTGCTTCCAATTAAAAACAAGGCTTTATTACAACAAATAAGGCTAGCACTAGCTGACTCTATTAACTTTGTATTTAAATAAGGCATGTAATTTTAAAGGTTAAAGAAATGTGAAAATAAGGGCTAATTGGATACCTTCCTTCTCCATTTAAAATTCTTAATAACTGTTTAATTGAATTCTGTTAGTTTATTTTCTTCTCCAAGGTTAAATAGAAGTAGCACATTTTCAGTCTTTAGGCCACGTCTGTGTGTGTGTGTGTGTATGTCTGTGTGTGTGTTGTGCCTGTGTGCACGCACACATGTGCATGGTTCAGATATTTTGGGATTTCGGGACAGCTAATCCTCAAAACCCCTGCAGGTGAGTTTTCACATAGGCCAAGACATTTCATTTCCACTACAAACTACCTTGTTCCTTTTGCAGCCTCCTCCTCTGTCTTTCCCCCTACTTTCCAGCCTTGAGCCAAAGTAGAAAGACCCCTTCTCCCAATCGTGGGGAGTGTGTGCACCAGCTGCGTGAACCCTGTGACACTCTCCCCACCCCCATGTCAGATGGGAGTCATTTATCTTTCTCTGGACCTGACCAATGCTCTGGCTTTATCTCTGAGGCCAGCTCCCCTTGACCCCTGCCATCTGGTGTTTGCTAGTAATTTGCATTCGACCCTTAAGTTTTGCTCATTAAACACCCTCCTTGGCAGCTCTGTAGCTCCCCTGCAACTTTTACAGCTTGGCTTTGGGTACAGGCTGCTTCCAACAGAGCCTGAAGGTACAAAATCTCAGTTAGATCAGAATGTTAAAAAAAAAAAAAGCATTGGCAAAGAAGGTCATAAGATTTTCATGCAGATTTAAAGTGATTTGTCCAGTCTTAGGGGGTAGGATGTAGGATCATATTCTTTGAAGTTTTTTTTTCTGGTAACACTTGTTAGGGTGCTTTTTAAAAAACGTACAAAGAAGTATAAAGGAAACAAAAAGGTGACCGATAGTTTCACTGTTCAGATAATCCTTACTGGTTTGTTTTTCTTAATGGAGAATATGTCCATAGTTATAAAATTCAAATGGGACAGAATGATAAAAATTGAAAATTGCAAGACTTTATACATAGATACACATACATATTTACATAGAAGGATAATAAAAGAAGTTCTGTTTGCTATTTTTTGCTTAATGTGCCTTGGAGATAGTTTGATATCAGCACATAAAGATGTCTTCCACTTTTCATATAATCTGCAAAGTAGTCCATCTTATGGATGTATGATAATTTATTTAACCTGTCCTCTGGTGAGGCAGGCTTTGCTTGTTTCTAATTTTTTACTGCAGTAAGTCTGCAGTGGATATCCTTGTACCTATGTCCTGTGAAATTCTTGCATGTATATCTGTTGGATAAATGAATACAAATAGTGGGATTACTGGAACAAAGTAAACATGCATTTTACATTTGATAACCAATGCTATATTGTCACTAAGAAAGGCTGCACAAATTTATACTCCCAACAAGAGTGCAGAAGAGCCATTTGCCACATAACACTCACTAGTATTTTTTTTTTAATATTTTTGATCCACTTGGAAGTTATTTTGCTTTAAGCTTGAATTTGCAATTCATTTTTTCCCCAAATGCAAAGTCAATTGCCCCAACACCAGTTATCAAATAATCCCTATAGATCTATTTTCCCTGTAGATCTGAAATGCTGCATGCATTGTGTCTTTATGCTGAAGACTCACAAATACACATTTCCGGGTGCTCGCCATCCTCATGTGACAGCCACCTGCGCACTGACAACTCTTCTTGGATGTCTGGTCGGTGTCTCAAGTGATAAATGGCTATGTACTGGAGTCCTTGACTCACTGCCCCCACAGCCAAGCCTGCTCATCTTCTCTTTCTCAGTTGATGGTGCCATCACGTACCCAGTTACTCAGAGCAAAGCACAGGGAATCATCCTCAATTCCTTTCTTTTTCTCCTCTTCACTTCTAACCCATCAGCAAACTGGCACCCTATCAAACTCATATTTCAAATGAGACCACTTGCCACCATTTCCATCACTTCTACCTCTTTTATGCTAACATCACTTCTTGGGTAGACTATCGCAGAGAAAACTGAAAGTGTGTTTCCAGAATACTCATGTTGTTATAGAGCCCTCTCTCTACCTAGTAGCTAGAGTAATTTTTTTAAAAATGCTAAACAGATTCATGGCTCTGCAGGCTAAAACCCTTTAATGGTTTTCCATCTCAGTTAGAATAAAATCCAGAGTCCTCACCAGTCCTTGCAAGGTTTATGTAATCTAGCCCCCGCCTAACTTCCTGACTTTTCTGTCTCTTGATGTGCAAAGCTCACTTTAACCTTAGGGTCTTGCCTCTAGCTCTTTTCTTTGCCTGGAATGTTTTGCCTGGGTCCTCTTTGTTGTCCTAGTTCCTTATGTTTCAACTCAAATGTCACCCACATTGGCTCTTTATCTCATTGTCTTGCTTTATTTTCTCTACAACACTTACCTGTGTATGGATTTTCTTATTTAAGGGCTAAAATGCTTGCCCATTTTGTTTGATGCTGATTATTCAACTTCTTGAGTAGCCCCTGGCACACAGCAGGCACTTGTGCCTATTTCTGGAATTTTATTTTGCACTGTTGCCTTATTTGTTTTCCATTACTAAATTCCGTTTGGTATTGTAGCTTCATTATAAGTTTAATGCTTGTAAGACCGGGCTTTCTCTGCCCTACCCTCTCTCTACTGCCTCTTTTTGTAATTTTCCTGGCCATTATATGGTTATTTTTCCAGAGGAACTTTATAAAAGTACTCCTTGTTGGTATTTTAATTGGATTTGCATTGAAATTATAGGTTAATTTGAAGTGGAAAAAAAAACAAAAACATTGAGTCTTTTTATGTAAAAGCAAGGTAGACCTTTCTCTTCTCTTGGAATTTTCTTCCAGTTCCTCAATTGATTTTTTTTTTTTTTTTT
>VBSM01003039.1:8280938-8341024 GCA_008086735.1 Cheirogaleus medius | reverse complement strand
CTCCCGCCTAGGCCTCCCAGAGTGCTAGGATTACAGGCGTGAGCCACCGCGCCCTGCCAAGTGGTATAGTTGAGATTTCAACCCAGGCAGTTTGACTTTAGAGCCCCAAATCCTCAGGACTACACTCTACTACATCTTGATGATTTTTTAAAAAACTTTTTAATATGGAGAAGACAACAATAGTGAGAAGAGTAAAATGAACCTTCTAGTATCCATCAAACGGTCCCTACACTGTCACCATGGCCACGCCGGCCTCATCCACATTCACACTCACTCCTCCTCAAATTATTTTCAAAGAAATACCAGACATCATCCATTTGTAAATATTTTACTGTGTTTTTATAAAAGATGAAGACTTTAAAAATATAGCCATAATACCATTATTATACCCCTGTCATTTATTTATTTATTTATTTATTTATTTGAGACAGGGTCTCACTATGTTGCTCAGACTGGCTTTGAACTCCTGGGCTCAAGTGATCCTCCTGCCTTAGCCTCCCGAGTAGCTGGGACTACAATGTGCCACCCTTCCCAGCTCAAAAAATTAATAACATTTCTTTATCAACAGTTTTAAAGTTATCTTAGAATAGGTCAGGCATGTTGCTTATTAAATATCAATTTATATTTATATATATAAATGTACATATTTCTTATTGAATCTCAATATGTCAAAGTTGTGATATTTCAATATATCAAATCTTTTAAAATCTTTCTTCGTTTCTATTAAGAATAGGGATATTGTTTTCTATTATATTTTCCAAACTGTTATTTTTTTATAATTACAAGGAACAATTTTCATATATTAATTTTATAATCTACTACCTTGTTGAATTTTCTCATTGTTTCTAGACTTTTCTAGTCTTTTTGTGCTTACAGTTGCAGAGTTCTGGAATAAGTTTGGTGAAGGCCTAACCACTCAGAATCTTTGCTCACCTGTCATACGCACGTAGGGTTGTAGAGTTGGTGCAGTGAGTCCAAAGAGGACCCCAAACAGGGTATTAGATTACCAGAGGGAATTGTATTCATTTGGAGTGAAATACAAAAAAAGGCAAAATGATGCAGTCACACTCACAGATGCAAAAAATTCATCAGTAAGTCCAAACTGAGTTTCCAGGAAGGATTCAGAGGACAGGAGTGTTCACAGCAAGATCAGGTTGATTGGCAAAGGCTTCCAGTAAGTGATGGACCAAGTCTGGCAGAGACAGATAGGAGCATGTATTGGTTTGCTCAGGCTGCCATAGAAAAACACAGTTCAGCCACGTTGTCGCCACAAGGATTGCCTTCCTCCAGTTTCCAATAATGTGTTTCTCATTTCTGCCTGAGACCTCTCCAGGTGATCTTTAACATTCATGTTTCTACCAACATTCTGTCCATGGCAATCAAGGCTTTTTCTAGCACGCACTTCACAACTCATCTAGCCTCTGTTCATTAACTAGTTCTAAAACCCTTCCATATTTGTAGGTATTTGTTACGGCAGTACCCCACTTCTTACCACTGAAGTCTGCATTAGTCTGCTCTGGCTGCTATAACAAGATAGCACAGGCTAGGGCAGCTTAAACAAAAGAAATGTATTTTCCCACAGTTCTGAAGACTGGGTGTCTGAGATCAATGTGCCGGCACAGTTGAGTTCTAGCAAGGGCTCTCTTCCTGGCTTGACAGACATCTCATGTGTCCCCACACAGCAGAAAGAGAGAGAGTTGTGGTGTCTCTTCCTCTTTTTATAAGGGCACCAGTTCTGTTGGATCAGAGCCCCACCCTTAGAACCTCATTTCACCGTAATCACCTCCTTCCTGGCCCTATCTCTAATACAGTCACATGGGAAGTTAGGGTTTCAACTAATGGATTGGGGTGGGGGACACAATTTAGTGCATAGCAACATTCAGTCTTAGAACTACACGTGCACAATTCCTTATTGGAAATCCTCAGGGCCAGATGTATTTTAGAACTCGGCTCTTTTTGGATCTTTAGAAAGGTCACGCAATGCGTATACTGTGTTACATAACACTTCCAGTGGGGTCTGGAGTGGCACCTGGCAATCAAATGAATTAATATTTCGGCAGCCAAATGTGGGACTATTACAAGAGTGGGATGAATAAAGACTATAAATGGCTTCAAGGCAGTTCACATCAGGCACAGTTTTGCCTGACGACATAGTTGTCAAAGCTTTTCAGATTTGGGAGTTGCAGTTAGGCACTGTGGACCTGTGTCAGCAAAGGCCCTGGTGAGACTAAACAAGTCCCCTGAGGAGATAATAAAGAGATAAGTAGCTGGCCCCCTTCTGGTTCAGTTGGCTCCCATTGAATTAGTTAACCCAGGCTCTACGGGTCTCTAATTACATACACACAGAGCCTACCGGCACCTTGGGCTTGGTAACCATCCACACTCCTTTCCGTCCCTTCCTCAGCCTTCAGGCACCCATGGGGTCAGGGGCTTAGCCTCTAACCCAGATTTCCCACCAGGTGACTCAAGGTACGTGCTGGGTATAGCAGCTCAGGACACACATGCACATGCCGGGCCCTGGGGTGCTGGGGGGATTGCCCAGCAAGCTGACTTCTCACTCCAGAAAGCCGAGAAGGATCACCCTGGGGGTGCCTATTACCTCCCAGGGTCTTCCTTTCCTCCTCAGTGAGAGTTGAATGAGCGCATTGCAGTGTTGACTTAATATTTGCTTTGCTTGAGAGCATTAGTTTTCCTCAAACTAATGCTGGAAGTGGTTAGCCAGGTCGCAACAGAGCAAAACTACTCTTTCATCAGTTTTTGTTGAGTTTACAGGCTTCCCTGGGGTGCTGAGCATTTTCAGTTACCCAAGCAGCAGCCCCGAAAGCGTCAAGGATGATGTCTGTACGTGGGGGCCTGCCAGTGCCCGGGAGCTGAACAGCTCAGCATCTGTGGGATTCAGGACAGACTTGTCCAGACCCTATTTCCAGATGAAGCCACATCCGGCCACAAGGTATATTGCTGTGCAAGCGAAACTGTGGGTCAAGCTGGCCAGCCCTTCCTGAATATGTGGCGTGTCTAATAAGACAAATTAAAAATATTGGCATTAGATTTAGTCCCTGTGGCCTCCACCTCTTCTGGCTGGATCCTACTGAGCCTCGTTGTTGTTTGTATGATTAGAGCCCTGGGTGGAGCCAACAATGACCTCTGAGGTTTTCCTCTGTGTTCCCAGAGAAGGTTCAGGAATCTTCTCTGATGCACTGCTTTCTGGGCTAGACAGACATCTGGAAGGTTAATGATGTTCTCCTGTGAGTCTAGCTTACCATAATCTCTGACCAAGAACAGGGTAAAAGTACTGTGCTATTTTTCTGCTCTGATAGTCAATGCTAAAGCATCTCTGCAGGGGGTCTTAGCTTCAAAGCCTTTCCTTAGGAAGGAGGAAGAGAAATTCCCCCAGGCTCTCACCTGAGCTATGTAGCCCACCTGAGCTAATCCCCTCACAGTACCCCAGGGCTCAGCCGTATGTGGCTGCTGGCAAACTCATCAAAAACACCACTCGGGTCATTGGAAACATTGTCTCCTATCTCCACAATTATTCGTTCCCTGACTTTTTAGAAAGAGCCAAGCTTCAAAGATGAGTCTGGTAAAAATATCATTTGGAATTGAAAATGAATTCAACTCCTATGTGCAAATTCCCGAAGATGTCGCAAAGTAGGAAGCCACTGCCAAAGCGTTTACGGTCTTCTAGTGGGAGAGAACAGGCCATATAGGGTTGTATGCCAGCGAGTCCCAAACTACCCCAGCCAGTTCCTCGCTGAGCTTCAGTTTGCTCATCTGTTAAATGAAAATAACTCATGGAATTGTCGGACAGCCTTGCAAAGTGCCTGGTTCCTGGAATGCGCCATGTGTGCCTGGTATGTGCTCAGTAAATGCTCCCTCTGATGTTGTCGCTGCTCAGGGTGGTGCTGTGCGTATTTGTTTCCTGGAGCTGCCATCACAAGTCACCATAAACTGGGTGACTTAAACCAACAGACATTTATTTTCTGCCAGCTCTGGTGGCCTTACGTGTTCCTTGGCTGTGGCCACATCACTCCAGTCTCTGCCTCTGAGGCCGTGTTGCTGCCTCCTCTTCTCTGTTCCCTTTCCTCTGAGTGTGTCTGTCTATTCTCCCTCTGCCCCCTCATAAGAATACATGTCATTGCATTTAGGGCCCACCCAGACAATCCAGGATAAGTACCTCCTTTCAAGAGTTTTACTCAATCACGTCTGCTAAACCCCTTTTCCAAATGATGTAACATTCATTGGCTCCAGGCATTGAGATATGGACATATCTTTTTAGGGGCCACCATTGAGCCCCCTACACTCAGCAAATGCTACTGGCTGATGATGCTGCTCAGCAAATGCTGCCTGTGGTGGTGATGATGGCGATGATGATGACGATGGCCATGACAACAGCAATGACAGTACGAGGCAGTAAAGAAGTATAGGCGAGTCTAGGAGGTTTATGGGGGGTGGTCAGGATTGGCACCCCAGAGGGACAAGGCTCTGGCCTGACTCTGTCCTCCCCTTCACTGTGTTCTGGGCGTCCCTGCTTCCTTAACTCCGGCATCCCCATGGCCTTTTTTCCCCTGGTTGTTAGGCTCACGTCAATCAGGACACAGGGGCATCGTGCCATCCACAGGCCAGTCGCCAGCCTCCCTTGCGAGGGATGTGGACCGTGTGTGAGGGCTCAGGCATGATGATGTTTCCAGCAGGCCCTTTTATACACCCCGGCTGGGCCAGGGCCCGTCGCCAGCACCTGAGAGGAGCTGCTCATGATCCGGTGATCCCATCCAACTGGCCACTGGCCGCTGGCCACTGTCCAGGCCTTCGGGAGGACACGCCGCCTGTGTCCAGGCCAGGGGAATCTTTCCCAGACCACCGTGTGGGATGGCTCTCCGTTTTAGCTGTGGATGCTGCTGTCGTTATGGCCGCTGCTTGGCTTAGCTTAGGCGGCTTGTTCGTTTTTTAACTTCAGGATGGGAAGAGGCAGCTTTTGAATCTGGCAAGGACTCGAGTGTGCGGAGTGAAATCCCTGGCGGAGAGGAGCAGCATGGCAGGGCCTGCTGTGCTGTTAATGTGGGGATGCGAGGGTTCCGGGCCCTCTGCCTGCTCAGAGCAGGTGACGACTCTGGAGGTGTGGCGGGGGAGGGGGAGAGATGCTTTCTTTCCTGGCTCCTTCACTGATGAAGCTTGGGGCTGGGCAATCCCCTGCCTCCCGCCCCCTGCAGGGAGCTCAGAATGGAGCCCACAGCTTCTGTGTGCATTTCCCACTTCCAGGGATCAGCATGAAGCCAGGAGTTGCTTTGTTAGCAAAGTTTAGATGGAACTGGAGGAAAATTGCTCTCCAGTCGCTCCCTCACTTATTTCCCTATACACAATCAATGGAGGGACAGTCAGCCTCTACCCAGGAGCTGGGACACTTGGATTTAAGTCGCAGTTCTGCCCTTTTGGTCAGAAAGCTTTGAGGAAGGTATTTAAATGCTAAGTTTTGGCCCGGCTCAGTGGCACACGCCTGTCATCCCAGAACTTTGGGAGGGTGAGGTGGGAAGATTGTTTGAGGCCAGGAGTTCGAGACCAGCCTGGACAAAATAGACCCTGTCTCTACAAATAAAAAGAAAAAAGAAAAAAATGCTGAGTTTGGGATTGCTCACCTGGAAAATGAGAGATGAGAGAATTCTAGCCTGCTGCCAGGCTAAGGAAAGGGGCAAATGGGATTTCATTTGTCAAAGCCCTTTTTGAAACGGATCACTGTATATAACTACATGGAATTGAACATTGTTTTTAAAGAAAATGATATAATGTGGGCAACCCCTAAAGAAAATGCTTTTGTAATGATGATAGCATTTAAAATGTCAAGAACCAAACAATTCTTGTAGAATGTTAAAAGCTAGAAGCAACCGTAGGGCTGTCTTTAGCCATAGGGTGTCTTGGCTTGACTTGAGCACCTTGGGGGCGGGACTGTGTCTCCTGCACACTGCCTGGCAGGTGGGAGGTGCTGGAGAAAATGCTGAGTGACTCAGTACCTGTGAGGATGCCATGGGGCTGGACACTGCTGGTGGCTCTTTCCTCAAGCACACCGTGTCTTCCCGCCCCTGCACAGGCTGGCCTTGGCCCAGGCTGTCTTTATTTATTCATTTTTGCATATGTGAGATTCCGCTGGTTCTTCAAAGTCCACCTTGGATGCTGTGTCCTCAGAGAAGCATTTTCTGGCCACTCAGGCTGAGTCAGTCCCCTGGTACTGGGTGTTCCTGGGTGAGGAGACCTACATTTAAGGGGGCACCTAAAAACTCAGTAGTCAAGATCAATATTTTGATGTCATATTTTGAAAAATCAACATTAATGCCAGAAAATCTACACTGAACTAAATATCAGTGTTTGAGATAAAACCAGAATCTGACCTTGCACTTGAGCAATTCAGCCTCATTCACCTCAACATAATCCCAGCCCTGCCCATAAATCCTGCCTTTATCAATAATGTTGATATTTTGTTCATCATGTATTTTTGCATTAACTTTGATTTTGTCAAAGGCTGCATTAAAATATTACTTGTCTTGATGACTGAGTTTTTGTGCCCAAGGCCCATTCCAGCTCCTTCCTTGGCGCACACCATGTTAGGTGCTCATTGATTTGCAGGGTGTTCCTTTCACTGCGCCATGAACAACTCTGAGGGCAAGGATGGCCTCTTTATTTGGGTGTAATAAAGATCTGACTGGGCCTCCT
Source organism: Cheirogaleus medius (assembly GCA_008086735.1). Lineage (NCBI taxonomy): Eukaryota > Metazoa > Chordata > Mammalia > Primates > Cheirogaleidae > Cheirogaleus > Cheirogaleus medius. The sequence continues at coordinate 8,334,325 of VBSM01003039.1, read as the reverse complement.
TACTCAGCCTTTACTGCCTCCTATCTTGAGAACAGAATATAGCACTGTCTTGGATCCCACCCAGTGCAACTTCAAAAGCATTTGGTGAAGAGTGTCTATTTTACTGAAGATTTCATGGGGAGACAAAATTCTACCTTAGACAGTTTTTGATTCATTTCCCCAAAGTTCTTTTCTCCCGCCAGCTGTCTTATCTCTCCTTATCCTTCTCTTCATTTCCACAGCCTCTTAAAAAGATCCAGCTCTCCTCAACTTGTACACCCACTGGGCAAAACAAATGCCCCACCACTGTTAAGATTTCCTTGTGAGTGTTGGTGCTGATGGGAAAGTGGGAGGATGGTCTTTGTTAATCATACTGCCCTGTGGGTGCAATGTCTGCTACCTAGACAGGTTCAATGAGTGAGTGATGTATGAATGAATGAACAAATGAAGGCTGGGTGCAAGAAAGGGGGTTTTACTATGGGAGGCATTCTCCCACACTTCTTAGTTGAGCTGAAATACCCTTCACAAGAAACTTGAGGGGCTTTGGCAAGTTGCAATAGTTCTCTCACTGCTTGCTTTCTACAAGGGGTAAATTTCCCTAGAAACCTGTCCTGTGGCCACATAACCCCTTTCTCCTTATTACTCTCCCCAGCTCTGGACTCCTCTTACTCACAAGCACTGGCCAATAGGGACAACTCTAGGTGGCCCAAATGAGCCTCCCTCCATCCCACGTTGGGGAGAAAGTCTTCATTCAATCCACCTCTCAAAGGCTATCGGGATTCTGCTTAATGGTCCGAAGGTTCCAGGGTCATCGCAGCCTCCTTGAATCCCAGGCCACAGAGTTCTGAGCCACCTCTCTTGGAGATTCCAAAACATCCATTCCAGACTGGATATTAGCACCTGATTGTGCCCACAGGACATGACTTGCCTGGGGGCCGATCCGATGTCAGCCTGAGAGGGTTCAGAGAAACTGGTCTTTTACTAAGTATAACTTGGGCATGGTGTGTGTTTTCAGGCCATAGATTTGATTCACTGGAGAAAGTTTAGAAAATAGGAAAGACTATAAAGAAGATAAAAAAAAATCACCTGGAACCTGCCCCCAGGGATAACCACTGTTAGCATTTCCTCAAGTTCTCGTTCAGACTTTCTTCTGTGTTTCCTTGCTGAAAACGGTGATCTTCAAAGCGAGGAGGAGCCCACTGCCCAATCTGCTTCTCTGGCACTGAACCAGTGGGCAGGGCAGGGCACGTTGGCGTGAAGCCCCTGCAGCTGTCCCTGGGGTGCCAGGAGGCCTCTGAGATTCCCGTGTTGCAAGTGAACAAGCCTGGAGACCTTTGCATCTGGGCGGGATCTGGGCAGTGGCCAGCACCTCCAGGTGTACAGTTTAGGAACTGGGTCTTCGCCCCCTTCCTTATTTCTTTAGACAGAGTCTCACCCAGCCAGTGTTTCCTGGGTATATTGTGCGCACAGATTTTATTAGGCTCTGTGACTCTATTTTGGCAACAGTGATAAAGAGGGCTGGGTGGGAGCCAGTGCTGAGCGTCCACTAAGTGCCCATAGTTTTACATCCAGTGTTTCATTTGCTCCTCACGATGACATCGTGATGTCGTGATGTGGGTTATTGTTATCCCCATATTATAAATGAGGAAACCAAGGCCCAGGGAGCTAAGCAGGTGGCCCAGGGTTGCACAAGGAAGCATGTGCAGAAGTGGAGTGCAGCGCTAGTCCTCCGCCTTCAGAGCCCTGCAGGTCTGTCATCCCAGTCCTCCTTCCCACCACGGTTTGTGGTGGGGCTGGAATGGTAGGAGGAGGATTTATCTTTGCTTGGAGTGTTTACTGTTTTCTCAGCAGTGGAGAGTATCTGACTCCTGAATGTGAACCTGCTTGGGGGTTTGGCATTGTTTTGTGTGGAAAGGCTGCAGGGTTTCGTTTGTTCATTCAGCAGATATTTGTAGTATTAACATGCTCCGAGCACCGAACTGCCATTAGGGATAGGAAGTCGAGTGATATGGAAGGCGTTTCTGTGCTGGTGGTGGAGAAAGACGCATATATAAACCATACCTTTCATTGTGGGAGAGAGGACTGGGGCAGGAAAAAAGAGAAGCTTCTAAATCCAGAACTCTTGAGAAGGTGGGTGTGGCATGGGTTAAGGGATGGTCTCCCAGAAGAGCAATTTTTGAGCTGAGTTTTGAAAACAGAGAGGCATGAAGCAGCCTGGGGTGTCCAGGAAGTCATCTGTGATTCATTATGGCTAAAATTGAGGGCAAAGACACAGGCTGGGGAGCTGGGAAGTGCCAGGTTAGAAAGGCTGGGGGCTATAAACTAAGGAGTCCGGATGTACTTGGGAAACTGTTAAAGGACCTTACGGATCAGGTCCGTGTATTCAAGAGACCACATTGGCTCCTGGGTGGGGCCAGCCTGGAGTGGGGCAGCTGGAGACAGGAGCCTGTGGCAGTGGACGAGTGATTTGGCCCAAATGACCCCAGGCAGAGGCAGTGGGAGAGATTGGGAGGAAGACTCCACACAGTGAGGCGGCTTAGAGGGTGTAGGAGAGGAAGGAAGCACGATGGGGCCTTTTGGGAGGCAGAAGGGAACAGTGTGAAAGGGAAAGGGCTGCAGACAGGTGGGGGAGGCTGAGCTGGACATGCCTGTGAGTCACACACTGTTCCGGCAAGTGTTAACAGCTCTTGTAACAGCTCTACCTCGGCAAGCGTTAACAGCTCTTGCAACAGCTCTTGACCAGGGAAATAACTGAGCAGCACGTGGAGAGTGGAGAACAGCCTTTATTCCATCAGCATGCTCTGCTGACTTCTGATCTTCTGACCCTCCTTCCCTTGTTCTCCTCCAGTTTTTATACCTTTGGTAGGACTCAAAAAACATCCAATCAGCAACAAGCTTCAACATCCAATCAGCAACAAGCATTAACATCCAATCAGGAACAAGCTTTAACATCCAATCAGGAACAGTGGGATTCAAAAAGTATCCAATCAGGATCACGCGAGCAGTGTGGCCGGAGGATGGGAGCAGGCGGCCAAGCACCGAGCGGGTCCAGACCATTCGAGGCCCGGCCCCAGCAGCATGCACCCGCGCACCTGCTCCCCGCCCCCCGCCTCCAGCCGGCCCACACAGCACCGGCCCGCGGTGATGCTGAGTGGCGGAGTGGTGGCGAGCCGCCACGTCCCAGCGCCCAATGGTTTTCCCATCAACACGTGGTTTGTAGTGGCTGTAGTTGGGGTTTGAGGCCTGTGCTCTGACGCCCTCTCATCTCTGCCTATGTCCCTGCTTCGTCCCACTCTTCTCCCTCCCTTTCCCCACCTCCTGCTATCAGCCCTTTTATTTGGGTGGCTCTTGTCTTGTCCCTGTGCACAGTTTATTCAGGCCAGGGTGGCCACATTCCATGCAAGGCCCTGCTAATATCCCCAATATCCCTGGGAAAGGGAGTTGTATATTCTTTACATTTTATAGATAGGGAAACTGAGGCAAGAAAAATTTTAAGGAGTTTTGTGTTAGCCTCCCAGTAAGGGAAGTGTGAAGCCATTGTCTGGCCAAGGAGGAAAAGGGAAGAAGAATGGGACACTCTAAGGTGACTAACTTGTCCTAGTTTGTCAGGCCTGTCCTGGCTTTAGCATTGGAAGTCCAACATCCAGGAAACCCTTCACACCTGGGTAGGCCAGGAGGGTTGGTGACCCTAGACTGGGTGGGAGAAGGGGGGTAGTCTTTCTGAAGTGTGGGGAGCCAGCATGCTCTGAGCTCGGGCCTCCGTCTCCCTGGGGGTATCTTGCCCCAGGCTCCCAGTCCCTCTGTCCATAGGACCTGTCACCAGCTTTGTCCAAGTGGATGGGTGTGCCACCTGCTGTCTGAGACCAGAGCCTCCAGGCCAGGGTTTGAGCTGCAGTGCAGACCCAGTGCTGAGCACATGGTGGATGCATAAATATTTGTCCAATGGCTGGAACCTGGGTTTTAAATGGTAAAGGGGAAAGTTGAGGCCTGGAGAAGTACTTTTTCCTGACCGAGTCAGTGGCAGACCTTTAGCTATACACACAGGTGCCTTTCTGTTAACAGTTCCTCCTGCAGCCCTGGACATGAAAGCCTTCTTCCTGTTTTGTTTAGAAAATCCAATAATTGTTCTAACCTCCCTGCTGAAGCCTGCACCCTGCATGGGGCCATCAGTGCCCAAGGCAGCTTTGATGCCACACAGTTGCATCTGGGAATGTAATCTGGTCCTCTCCCACATTCGGAAACCATGGGGATAATGAGCAGATGTTTTTCTAATAACGAGAAGATGTGCAGGCACCGACACATGAGAACAGTTTCCAGTCCGTAAGTTAATTAGCAAGCTGGGGAGCCCAGATAAATAAAGCTTGCTGTTTCCTTTCCTGGAGTCTAAAATATCTGATCTGGAGGTTCCCTCCCTGCTTTCCCCTCCACCCCAAACATCAGGATTTGAGGGGAAGCACTTAAATGCCTGATAATTTGTGTGCGTGGGACTGGCTTCTGCGAAGCAGCCACATGGCCTGTGTTCTGCAGAAACACCAGCGCGTAGCCATGTGGGCAGTTCTCAGTTACTTGCTGGCTGCCTGTCTATCTCCCTTCCACCCCAAGCCTGGCTTCTTTGTTCTCATACTTACTTTCTCATGAGCTTTACAGCGGCTTTATTGCAAATAGAGAGGAGAAGGGAGTTATGGAGATTTATGTGTCAAGCCCTCTTATTAGTGACACTTTTTTGTCTCATAATCTTCAAGCAGTCCCATGAGGGAGGCATCATTGTTTTCCTTACTGTACAGATGACAAAACTAAGTCTTAGACAAGTTAAGCTACTATAGCTAAGTGGGGAAAGAGAGTTAAAGCTGAGTTTGCCTAATAGACCTTGGACCTGAGACTTCAGCCAGTCCATATTTTAAAGGTGTCTAAGCAAGACCGTGGAACTGCCAAGGACATGCATTGGCCATAATGGATCTACGGGCAGAAGTCAGCCTTCCCACTCTCAGATTCTCCAGTTCGTGAGCCTTCTCTCCCTACCCCCTCTCCCCTACTGATCTTCTCTCTTCTCTTTGAGAAACGGTAAAAATGAGAATGGTTAGTGTTTTCAAGCAGCTTGAATAGTCTTCTCAAGAAGTCAGAGAGATAAAGCCCAAGACATTATCTTGAAATTTATTCCAACCAGAAGATCCTGTGTTTCTTTGTAAAAATATCATACTCAGAATTTGAGACTTGGAGTTGAATGAGTACGTTCCCCTGGCTGATGGTGTTTACTGAATATCAGTGGCTGTTGCTAACTGTTCTTTGAAATAAGAGACATGTGTTTTTAATAGAACTGCAAGTTTATGCCTTGTTAAAAATACCGACGTGGATGCTGGCTGGGGGAACCAGGCGGGATGTTGCAGAGCAGCAGTGAATTCGGTTCTCAGCCGGCTGGGGCAGGGGAGAGGGATTGGTGAAGGACGGCTTGTGCCCTCGTGTTTGCTTTCCTTCCTGCGGCCCTCCCTGTTCTCTTTTGGAAATGACCACTGGCCCCCAGCTGGTCTTCTCAGCCCCACCCATACATGGGATATAGCAGCGGGCTTCATGCTCTCCGAATGGGAAGGACAAAAGTTCTTGTTTTTATTTCCAGAGAAGCTTTTGCCTTAATTGTGAAGAGCAGCCATTGGATTTTGTGGAAAGCCTGAATTACAGGGTGCTTTAAAAGAAATGCAGCCCTTATGACTTAAAGGAATCCTTTCTGCACGCTGGGACTGGGGTAAGAGCCAGACCCCACGCAGGATAACTGGTGATTCTCACAGTTCCCCAACATGGGGCCTGTCCCCAGAGGGATGCCTAGAAGTCCTTCTTTGACTTCAGTTTTCAACACAACGTGTTCTTTTTTTTTGTAAAAGAAATAACTGTATAAAAATGAAGTAAATTATTCATCAATAATTTCATCACTTATGGAAACTGTTCATTCCCAAGACATTTTGATCTTTCTTTTTCTATGCGTATATATACGTGTAAATAGGACATTTACAAAATTGGGATCATACCAATGTATACTTTCCCCCCAGCATAACAGCAAATTGTGGGTATCTTCTCATTTCATTAAAGAGCCTTCAGAACGTGTTTCTTTAAAAAATGAATGTGTCATACTGCATCCAGCGATGTACAGTTGACTTAACTAGTGTTCTTTTTCGCAAATATTTCAACTGCAGATTTTTCCTATTATAGAAAATACCGTAATATTCTTGTCCTTTACTCTTAATTATGTGCAATGTTTCTTTTGTTTGAAGTGTCATTGTTTTTTCTCCCATGTTAAATGCTGGATGTTTTCTAGCAATGTAAATCAAATTACTTTTTAAATGTAGAAGAATTCCCCTCACCCCAATTAAGGAACCATGTATTGTTTTGTAAAGAGGGCCAGATTTAAAAAATTAAATAAAGAGAGAGTGAGAATGGTAGAGAGAAGGCACATTACTTCATCTCTTCTGTGAACCTGGATTGTATTGTGTGGATTAAGAATATACAGATGGTTACCATCTACCCTCAGAAAAGCCTGATTTACACACAGGAAAGAATTAGAGCTAATATGTGAAAGAATATAACAAAGTGTCCAACTATATGGTGGATGAATGTGTACTAAGCGAAGGTAGAAGAAAAGGTAAAATCCTTGCATTTTCTGGTGCTATGGAAGATGACTAGAGAGAGATGGGATTTGAGGTTGGTCTTAAAGAATATCTGGGATTTAAAAACATGGAAACTACCTCATATCGAGCCCCTACAATATGCTTTATAATATCGGCTAATTTATTCCTTACAACGACCCTACTCATTTGTTGTTAAAGGCAATTAGACCCTTATGAAAAATATATAGTACATTAAATTACAGACTAATACAGTATAATAAAATTGGAAATATTTTCAAATGCAATATGATTGAAATAGACACAGGACAATAAATATTTTAGAAATGGAAGAAATCATGGCAAAGGGAAAATATGGACAGGAAGAATAGGATAGGAAGAGTATAAACTCTATGAGGGAAGGATTCTTTGCCGGTTTTATTCACTGATGGACTCCACACAACTGGGTTAATGACTGTATGTAATAGGAGTTTGATAAATATTTGTTGAATGAATGACTGAGTGAATGAATGAATGAATGGAGTGACCAGGATGTTTGCAGGATGGTCCTATATACATTGCTAGGGGTCAGATGCAGTTTTGAGTCTGAGCTTCCTTGTACACAAAGCATGTAGGGTAACAGGTTCAGAAAAGACCTCAATTTATAAATGATGAACAGGTTTAGCAGCAAGTGGGGACAGGATTTGACCAGGTTATATCTGGGAGAATGGGGAAATATGTTCCAAGGAGCAGGACTGCTGTGGGCAGCAGTTTGAAGGGATGGCTGGTATGCAGGGGAGCCCAAGAAGCACGTTCAGCAGATAGGTGAGTACAAGGGGCCTCTTGACTTAGGCAAAGGGCTTGATAAGAAGCCATATGAGAGAGTCCATGCAGAAGGCAGATTTATGTAAAAGCAAAGCAAACCCATCATTTCCTTCCCAGACCTATAACCTCTGTTTTGAACTGAACTGTGCACCTCCCCCTCAAAGATTCATATAAATTCATATGTTGAAGCCCTAACCCCCAATGTGACTGTATTTGGAGATAGGGCCTTTAAGGAGATAACGTAACGAAGGTTTAATGAGATCAGAAGAGTGGCCCCTAATCTGGTAGGTCCGGTGTCCTTATATGAAGAAATGGGGACACCAGAGCTGGCTCTCTCTCCCCATGTGCACACAGAAGAAAGGCACGAGAAACAACCATCAACGAGCCAAGAAGGGAGGCCTCACCAGAAACCAACCCTGATGGAACCTTGATCTTGGACTTTTAGCTTTCAGAACTGTGAGGAAATAAATTTCTGTTGTTCAAGGCACCCGATCTGTGGCATTTCACTGTGGCAGTCCGAGCAGACTAATACAGCCTCTATAGAAGGAAGACTCTCACCCACGTGGAGATGACCGCAAAGGTGAACTTTAATTCCAGAAGCCTAAAGCATCACAGACTTGTTTGCTTTTAGAAGAGACTTGAAACATTATCAATTCTGAGACGTTCCTTTTTCTGTTCCCATGTATCTGAGTGCTGTCTCCCCCCTACCTTGGTAATAACAGCGGCTTACAGAGGGCCCTCATTCCCAGAGGGATGTGACAATACCAGGCTGGGTGGGTGGCAGGGAAGGGCACACTCATATAGTTTGAACCCATCAAGCTCAATCTCTTCAATTTTGGTCTGGCATTTTTCACTGTATCTTTTGCAACCCATCTATCTAGAACCCTGGCCCTCTGTGTCCCCTCCCGGCCCCCTCTGAGCACAGATAGACTCACCACAATTATAAATGAAAATGGCATATCGTGGGAATAGATGGGAGGGGGACAGCAGTGGTCACTGCATACCCCTCATTTACAGCGTCTGGTCCCAACCATAAATGGCCCATGGGACACCGGCGTCCTAGGGGAGGGGCCACGTGGCAGGAGCCTGGCTATGTGTTTTTCTTTGGCTGCCTTCTGGGCTTGGATTATGAGTATTCTTTCTCAGCTGACTTCTGGAGCCCCCAAAGCTATTTCAAGGCAAAATTGATGCTTCTGTCTTGTCATAAGAGAAAGTGTTGTTTCTGAAAATTATTATTTGTTTGTAAAGTTGGACTGCTATGCCCAGCGTGTGCAATGATCAGTTCAGGGGAGCAAGATCACCAAGCATACATCATGAGTAGAGCCCCCTAGAATTTTGTGCATCATGGTGGGCCAGAGTCTGGACTTTCGACTTGACATTGGGCCAAGGTCAATTTGGGGTCACCTACAGCTCAGGCCTAGTTTCATGCTTCTTTGATAAAACATTAAAGAAAGCCATGCACTTTGGTCTTCTCCTTCCAAGTTGGGTCCTGATGGTTTTCGCCAGTTATTTTTAAATAGTATAATAAGGATTCCATATGTTTTCTAAGAAGAAATAACTGTACTAATTTAATTCCATCTTCTGAAATCATGTGCTTTGGGGCAATAATAAGACCTAGAAAATTGTAGCTTTTTTGTTTTTGAAGAAAGCACTTAGCAATAGGAAGAATAAAAGTCTTCCAACGGAAAACCATTCGTTAGCTTCCACTGCTGTTAAACGGATGGCCGTCTTTCTTTCCCCGGAAGATTTCTGTCTTCCCTTTTAAGGAAGCCCATGTATAAAACCTGTGCCAAGCTACCAAGGGTGTTGCCCTCCGGAGCTTTTCACAGGATTCTCACTGCAGACTCTGTGGTTGGAAAACAAACCAATAAGTAAATAAGATGAACCCAGAATGTGAATATGAAAGAACAGAAATTATTAATAGGCTGTGTTCACCAGCCTTTCTCCCACCTGCCCTACCTGTCCAGGAGGGGTTCAGCTCAGTTTCTTCCCTTCCCTACCCTCTGAGGAGGGTCCTGCTTTGCCTGAAGTGTTCAAGGCAGGTTCTTCTCAGAGGATACAGGCCTGGGGCAGCACTCCTTGAGTGAGCAGGAAATGTGGGTTCAGAAAAATTACCTCCATGACTCTGTGGCCTTGCCTTCTACCAAGCCGCTTCCAACATCTTTCCCAAAGCCGTAAAGAAAGTCACGTCAACGCATTTCCTTAAAAACTGGTTGAAAAGGAGCAGCTTTTGGAGAGTATGCACAGGAGAGCTGCTGCCCCCCTAGCGCGCTCCTGTCTGGGGGAGGAGATTTGGGTCCAGTGTAGAAAAGAGAAGAGCAGGAACAGCCTGTGAAGGACATGGCTTAGAGGTAAAGGGAAATTTTAAGAATCATAACTGCCTACGAAATTTTGTTTTTAAAATGCACGTAAAGAGCGTGAACTATTCGAACTTCCCTTTTGGTTGCTGGAGTGTATTTCTGTGATCCCAGGAGTACTCTGAGACTGTCATACGGGTGAGGGTCTTGTATGTTGGACGTGAATGACACTAGTGAATGATATGGAGATGCATTTAATAAATCAGTGCAGGATCACTTTATTTACAGATTTATTCTGTAAATAAAGATTACAGAAATCAGTAAACTATGCAGAACGTGGATTTTGGAGTTGGCTGGACTTCTATCCAAATTGCAGCTTTGCAGCTTGCTTGCTGGTCACCTTGAGCTTGTTTCTAAATTTCTTTGGGTCCCAGTTTCCTCATCTATAAAGAATAGAGATATTAGAGCCTACACCATTAGGTTATGGTGGGGATTAAAGGAGATAAACTGTTTGCAAAGCACCTAGTGCAGCATCTGGGGCTACTTACACTTACAATAAAAAGTACATGTTGTAACAATTTCCAGTGATGTCTTGTGATAATAACTATTGTTTGAGAAGCTATTCCTACCTTCTGAGTCTCTCTGGGGTGCCTCCAAACCTTAACTATTCAGGCTGGGGTCAGGGAGGCTAAAGGCATCTCCAGGGTCCACACCGGATATTTATCAGTAGATGGGTCTTGGTAGCGAGAGCTGGACTGCCCTTTCTGCTAAAACAAAATCAGCAAGGCTCATCCCTGTGGCTTTGCACCATAATATGCAGTCCAACCTAATTAAAGGTCAGAGGATGCACATGCACACTGCTAAGCCAGAAAATGTACTGCACCCTGAGCTGCTGTGTGTATGTAGTTAGAGTATGGGAAGGAGAGTTAAAAATAGAGGAAAGGGTCTTTTTGCTCTTGCCTAGGGCGAGGTTTTCAATGAGCTCCTGCATAGAGAACCCCAAGCAGAAGCAAGCCTGTGCTTGACTGTGCACACGTGCCTTAAACCGAAGGGACCTTAAAGGACATGCACAAATCAGAGCATATGCAGAGGAAGCATTTCCCTGGAGCTGTCAGTGCAGGGAAGTGGAGGTTGGTAGCGGGTCACTCCTGAACTGTGACTCAGGGTAGATGTCTGCTGCAGTCCTTATCCACTTTCTCTTTCATCCCAAATGAGCAACGCCTCACTGACAAGCCCTAGTGTCCTCTTCTGCAAAATGATCCTGTTGGCCCCTATGAGCTGTAGGGCCACAGAGAGCTTCAGCAGGCTTAGCCCCACCCCCATCCACCAGGGTAAGGATTCTCTACAGCAAACTTGCAGGTTTTTTTTAGTGGATCTGAACCAAACACTGGCTGCAGCTCTCAAATGCACCAGCCTCAGAAGGAGGAGAAGTTTGCCCTTTGTATCCCTTAAAAATAGAATAACAAATAGACAACACTTGGAACCTTTGAGTCTTAAAGTCAGTAATTAACTGGAGTTCTTGAGAAATTGTACATGTTGACTTAAAGGAGAAAGGTTGGCAATGAGCCGAGGGCAAGGCTGGGGGTGATCAGAAGGGTGCATCTCTGTCCAGAATGCAGGTTTCTGGCTTGTGTTGGACATAGTACGGCCCGAGCCCAGATCCCTGAGAAGACTTGTTGCCTAGGGAGTGGGGCCCCTGCACAGATAATCCTGGTTATCCATTGACGTGGTACAGTCCACTCCAAAGTTTAGAATGATCATTTTATTGCTTATGATTCTCTCGGCCTGGAATTTGGGCAAAATGTGGCTGAGCAGTTTTCTGCTTCATGTGGCATTGGCTCGGGTCCCTTGGTGAGATTCAGTTTGTGGCTAGGTTGGTCCAGAGGTTCCAGGAAAGCTTTGCTCTCAGGTCAGAGACCTTGGCCATAAAGAGCTAGAAGGCTGGGTTCAGCGGGGCACTGGGATGGCTGGGGCTTTCTCTCTATCACCCTGTAGTCATGGGGCCCCTCTCTTATGATCTCGTCTCCCTATGTGGTCTCTTGAGAGGAGTCACCAGATTTCTTACACAGCAGCTCAGGGCTCCCGAGAGAGGGAGCAAAGCTGCTAATCCTTCTAAAGGCTGGGACCACCACCGGCACAGTGTCGCTTCTGCCGTATTCCATCGACCAAGCGCAGCAGTCCCCCACTTTTTTGGCACCACGGACCAGTTTCATGGAAGACAATTTTTCCACAGACCATGGGGTTAGGGGGGGCAGGTGTGGTTTCGGGATGATTTAAGCACATTACATTTATTGTGCACTTTATTTTTATTATTATTACATTGTAATATATAAAGAAATAATTATACAACTCACCATAATGCAGAATCTAATGCTGCCCGCTGACCTGACGGGAGGCAGAGCTCAGGCAGTGATGTCAGCAATGGGGAGCGGCTGCAAATACAGATGAAGTTTCACTGGCTTGCTGGCTGCTCACCTCCTGCTGTGCGGCCCAGTTCCTAACCAGGGGGTTGGGGACCACAGGCCTAACAATCATGGAGCAGCTCAGATTCGAAGGAATAGAGGAATAGACTTTGGCTCTCCATAGGAAAGGGGCATGTGTGCACAGAAAGGGAAGGACTTGAAGACAGCCATCTTGGGAATAAGCCACTATAGGGTCTCTTTGGCAGAATTGGAAAGGATTTGGCGCCTGAGGTCGTATCAAGGGCAATGGAGGGTAATGCTGCCAGAGGGCCTTTGTAGGTGGAAGGTTGTTGGCTTAACTGCACCAAAAGATCAAAACTCCTGACTCCAGGAATGAGATGTAACCAACATGAACTCTCTTTGCTCCTCACATCCTGTAAGTAAATAATTCTGACTTAGTGATCTGTTAACTCTGACTTACTGTGAATGGCTGCCTGGAGCACAGTGTTGAGAAGGATTCTGAGACCACATCAAGCCTCAGCGCCGTGATGTATTGGTCATGTAGGAATTGAGGAGCGACAGTGTGCCATTCAGAGTTGTTCTATACCTGGGTGCGACTATGCTATGCTCTTACCAGAAGAGGGACAGGTATATTCATTGGCTCCTGCATCTACCATGTGCTTTCCCACATGCTCCATTTGCAGGGCTCATTTCTTCCTCAGTGACTGCCTGCAGCCTGCCTGGCCCTTGAGGCCTGCCTCCTTCTCCAGGCTCTGCTGGATCACCCTACATTCTGGATTTCAATCTCCTTAGGCGGAGTGAGTTTCCACCATTAGATACTACCATGCATTGTTAATTATCTTTTCATCTGCATACTGATTATTCCCAATTAAGTAACTAGATAATTGAGATCAAGGGTACATCTTGGTATTCATCCTTCCAACTCTTCCAGTAAGTTGGTGTTTCTCCTGATGGTTGCGACTTAAGACGGGCCTCAGAAAAGGATTTGAATACATTGAATCTATCTTCCCTGCAAACAAGCATCGATGGTGGAAATAGGTGTACATTCCCAGGCTTGGCTCTGTGAGTTTTGCCAGGAAAGTTTGCCTGGATTGAACATAAGGATGGCCAGTGCTGCTGCGCGCCATGAGTCCCACATGTGTCCAGGCTTCCACCGTCCTTGCTTTTTGCCTGTTGTTTGAATTGTCAGTCTGTAAATGCTCACATCAATATTCTGCTAGATGGATGGGGATGTTTAAAGACTCCAGAGAGGGAAATAATGCAATTGAGGAGGTAGGAGAAACTTTTGGAGGGCTTATGGGAATGGGAGCAAGTGATTAAGTGTCACTATTTTTCAACCTCATACCTCCCAAGGAGGGACTTTGTTTCTTCTTCTCTCTGGAAGGCTAATAAACATTAAAACATTAAATATCAGGTGCTTATACCCCTGTATCTGGAACTCAAAACTGAGAATGCATTTGGCAGAATTTTTTTGAGTCATGTATTGCTGTATTTGAGTTCATCTGTTTGGGCATATAAAATCTCTAGAGACAAATGTAAAGAAACAGACATCATAATTTCTGTTGTTTTATTTCTAATAAAGAAAGTGTGTGATTCTGTGGAACCTGGATAGATCTGTGGGCAGGGGGCAAGGTGGGAAAAGTCAACATCCAATTTTGGGCAGGGCTCTTAGACATCTGTCTCCTGTCTATTATTCTCAGACCTCTACTAGAGAGGGCTTTATTGCATTTCCTCAAGATTGGATTGGTTCTTCCCTGGTGATAAACACACATGGCTGATGTACCTGGGAAGGTTCGTAGGTCCTTGGATGCCCATGGGTATGTCACACTTTTTCCTGGTCCAGCGTTTCTGTGGGTCACCCAGCATCCCCACTGAGTCCCCTTGTATATATCCAGGAGCCAAATAGATCAGGATATATTTTATGATCGTTAAGATACAGAGGCAATGAATGTTATTCATAACATGTTAGAAGCTGGATGACATCTTGAAGTGTATTCAGAATAATCAAAGGAAGATGAAATTATGTGCGGTGCATCCATAATGTTGCATGAATTTTATTTTATTGCCTTTTTTCCTCTTTCAAAATTTTTTTATATTTAATTGTTATGGGTACATAATAGTTGTATATATTTATGGGGTACATGCGATGTTTCGATACAGGCATACAATGTGTCATGATCAAATCAGTTTAATTGGGATATCCATCACTTCAAGCATTTATCATTGCTTTGTGTTCGGAACATTCAATTCTACTCTTTTAGTTTATTGACTTTTGGATAATTGGTCATCTAAAAGTTGTTCACTAGAAAAGCCACTTAGGCATACAATTTGTTTTACTAATTGCTGCAACCAACAGCAATAACAAGTATAATTGTTCGAGTGCTCAGTTGATACCAGACATTGTGCCACATGCTTTATGTCCCCCTGATCTCAATTTTGGGTTAATGGGAACTTCTGATGCCATGAAAAAGAAATCATAAAAGGGATGCTTCCTTTATCTCTGTTTGTTGGTTTGCATGGCTTTCATAAAGTCATTCCTGAAAAGGAAGATTCCTGACTTCGATGCAGCAAGTGTTGACTGCATCGTCCTGCCTTCTCCCAGCCCGTGCGGGGCTCTGCAGGGAATATGGGGGTGGGAGGCCTCCTTCTGCACTTTCTCTGCTTTTCATTCTTGCCCCAAACCCATGATCTCACATTAGATTGGGGACTGCCTGGACATGGATTTGGCCCATCTTCTTCCCAAAACAGCTTTCTCTCTCACTTTCATTCAGTTTTAGCATAATGATAAATAGAACTCACACCTCTTTTCTCTCTTTTGAAGAAGATGTACTCTGCACTGCTTGGAAAGAATCAGTTGTTAATTTATAGTTATTGAATGCTAATTCACATTTAGCCATCTGTTTTAAAGTGTACTGGGGGTTTGTTTTAATCAGGTATGGCAAGACACACAGACACAATGTGAGCAATGGCTCTCATGAAGGAAGGAGCTTATACCCACAGACCCTTAGAAACAGGAGGCCCAGCACGCCAGGCACAGCCCGAGACACAGGGCCACACGGGGAAGCCCTAGCAGGAGGCAGAGGAGAGCCAGGGGAAAGTGTGGGGAAATGTCTCTATGGTGGTGTTCAAGAGAAGCAATGGGCGAGGGTAAGCAGCCTTAGGATTGGCTAGTTTGAATAATTTCTGTGAGCTCTGGGGCTTAGGCACTGTTCCTAGTTGCCTGGTACCTGGCCCTGGAGTGATTAGGGCAGAGGGTTATGTGTGAGAGTTCAGTGAAAGAGGTAGCTGGTGGGTATGGCCTCTCGATTGATCGGTTTACTTATGAAAGGTGCACTAAAGGCAAGTGGTTTGCTGTCTCTAAGAACGGGCTAGCCCTGGGAGGGGCAGTCTCCCCCCAGTCAGCAAGACCCCAGATGCCAGAGCATTAAGAATACAGAAAATAAGAAAAAAGAGTTAATACACCATCCTTTGAAATCTTTACCCAAGGCTGGGGGCAATGGCTGACACCTGTAATCCTAGCATTTTGGGCGGCCAAGGCAGAAGGATCACTTGAGGCTGGGAGTTGGAGACCAGCCTGAGCAACATAGTGAAATCATGTCTCTACAAAAAAAAAATACAAAAATTAGCCTGGTATGGTGACGCATGTCTGTGCACACCTATTGTCCAGGTACTTGGGAGGCTGAGGCTGGAGCATCGCTTACCCCAGGAGTTGGAGGTGACAGTGAGCTATGATTGCACCACTGCACTTGAACCTGCATGACAGAGCGTGACTCTGTCTCAAAACAACAAACAAATAAAATAAAATAAAATAAAATAAAATAAAATAAAATAAAATATTTACCTAAGAGACAGTTGTGTATTGAGTGCTGGCTGTGTTTGACCTTTGCAATTCTAGGTTGAATGAGCTAGTCCTGGACACATGGTAGGCCCTCCATTGGTGTTTGTTACATAAGTGCTCAGTGAATGCTCCAAACCAACTGGAGTATACAGATTTGCCTAAATCTCTGTTTCTGCCCTCAAGGAGAATACAGTCTAGTCGGACAAAGAGAAGTATAAATATATTTATTATAATGTGATAGTTGCCATAGTAAAAGCTACAATCATCTCCAAACCTACTCCTCCTAGAGTCCCTGTTACCGGAGAATGGCCCGTGGTCTACCTGGCCATTTAAGCCAGAACTCAAGTGATCCTAGCTCTTCGCTGTGCTGTGTCTGTCCCTCTACCCCTGAGCCCCCCAGCCATCAAGTTCAGGTCATTCTACTTTCTAAAGCTGTTGCCTCGTCTGTCCCGCCTTCTGTCTTCGCTGACTGCAAAGAGAGATGCCATGTGGCTGTGTTGCACAAGCCTGGAGGCCCGGTGAGGGTGGGACGCCCCCCTTCCTGCTGTCCTCCGTTGCACGCAGAGCCCTGGGTGCTAACTCACAGCAGCTGTCGCCAGCCGCAGGTGGGCCTCAGTGAGCAGAGCAGTACCGGAGGGGCGCCTGGCTGGGTACAGCAGCCCTCCCAGGGGCTCAGCCACCCAAAGAGTTCCTTTTCAGATGCTCTATTGTCCATAGAAACCACGGTCTCTGGAAGGGGCTTGGAGCCAGCACAAAGCACAGGGACCATTTTGAGGTACACGGTTTGTCCAGGCCCCTCCCACCTCCTCTTGGCATGTCTCTCCCTCTCCCGGTTTCCCTCCGGCCTTCCGAAGGGTCCGGTGCGGCTGACTGTGCTGTCAGCTCCTTCCTATAACTTCTTTGTATTGATGGAATTTAAAGGTCACTCTTCCTGCTAGTGCTGGTGCCGTAAAAGAGCACAGGAAGGAGGGCGATGCGTGTGTAAAGGAGTGACTTCCTAATTGAGATGGCGAGTCGGGAATCTGCTGACTCGTGGAGGACACCTGTGTGCGGGGCCCCAGAGCAGTCATGATTTGTTCTTCCCCCTTCCCAGGGGAGTGGGCCTGGGGGAAGAAGGTTTGGCAGCAGGAAGCAGCAGTCCAGGTTCCACCGTTTGCATCTGCAGGCTCCAGTTTGAGGCTAGGAGGCCTAAAAAGAAGGCATCTTAGTCTGCTTGGGCTTCCATGACAAAGTACCACAGCCTGCATGGCTTAAACAACAGAAATTCATTTTCTCACAGTTCTGCAGCCTGAAAATCCAAGATCCAGGTGTTGGCATGTTGGTTTATTCTGAGGCCTCTCTCCTTGTCTTGCAGATGGCCACCTTCTTACTGTGTCCTCACGTGGTCTTTCCTCTGTGTACACGTAGCCCTGGTGTCTCTGTGTGTGTACTCACCTCCTCTTCTTATGAAGACACAAGTCAGATGGGAGTAGAGCCCACCCTAACAGCCTCATTTTAACTTCATGACCTCTTTATAGGCCCTGTCTCCAAATACAGTCACATTCTGAGATAATGGGGGTTAGAGCTTCAACAGATACCTTTGGAGAAGGACTCCATTCAGCTTATAACAGAGGGATAGCAGGGCACTGGGAAGGCCTTAGGACTGCAGTTCTCAAAATTGTTCAGGTGGCCAAGAATGTGTGAGTTGGTGGTGTCCATTTAATAAAATGTTGACTCATTGGATTCCATTATGTGAACTAGGAACAACTTTACTAGCGGAAAATAGGGTGCTGTGTGAAGTGTGCAATCTAAAATCCCAGTGAACAGAATGGGCACAGGGAAGGGGAAAACTGCTGAACTAAGCAGACCAGCGGTTTTGAGTTTTTGCTACAGTACTTGCTTACTTGCACGATTAGTTTTGCATCCACTGCACTTGCTGACAAAACAGTAGCAGGTGCCAGAGTTTTTAAAAGTTTCTGAGTGAAAACTTGACACTGGCATAATTCCTTGTGCTAAATTAATCCTGTCTATATATTTGGGAAAACTTACTATTATTCGGTTTTAGCAATAGAAATATTATTCAGTTTTAGCAATGGAAATATTCCATATTCCAAAGGAACAGAGTTTGAGAATCATTATGGGAAGCAACATCCCTGTGTGTCTTCTCTAATTAGAAGACTTAGGGGACAAATAATACTTCTTCATGATCACTGAAAGAAAGAGGGCTTAATGTTAATCATTTACAG
The DNA here is from genome assembly GCA_008086735.1 of Cheirogaleus medius. NCBI lineage: Eukaryota > Metazoa > Chordata > Mammalia > Primates > Cheirogaleidae > Cheirogaleus > Cheirogaleus medius. The sequence goes on along the minus strand of VBSM01003039.1, from coordinate 8,316,148 downwards.
TCTGGCTTCTCTATCCATTTTTTCATTTATTCATTTATTCAACAGAACTAATTGAGTGGCTTCATTATGCATAACAGTTTGCTAGATACTAGTGATAGAGAAATGAATGAGATTCTATCTCTGCCTTGAGGACTTTACTTATCAGTTAAGAATTTTGACTGCAAACCACAGAATCCACTCTAGCTGGTTTAAGCAGAAAAGTAATTTATTAAAGAAGCCCCAGCAGAGGCAGGACTGGCTTGGAAGAAAAGTAGCCAGGCCAGGCAATGCACTGCTCCGGAGGAGACCCGTCTGCTCTTAGTGGTGCACAGGCACCAGTGCTTGATGCTGAGCACAACATACTGCTTTAAGGTCCTCTGCTGCTATTGTCTCTGAAATTTGGGTGTCTGCAGCTGCCTTTGCCACAAGGCAGCTGCTGCTTCATGCCTCTCGTTTCTGATTGGCTGAGCCCAGATCACATGCCTGCACCCTAGGTGCAAGGGAACCTGGGAAAACGAGTTTCTGGCTTCTGTCTTAAAGGCGTGTGGAATCATGAGAAAAGAAATTCTGCAAACAGGGAGAGTGTCAAAAGGTATTGGGTAGCCAAAAAGCATAACTGATGTCCATTCTAAGCTCCCAGTCTAATGGGGGAAACAGATGTATATTCAAAAACATCACAACATAGTGAGGAAGCTATGATCAAGATATGCTTATGGCATGATGATATAAGAGCTAAGGGAAACTTACCCTTCACCCTCTCAAGATGTGCTGAAGCTCAACTGACAATAGGCAGACGAACAGGAGAAAAGGCATGCAAATTTATTTGACCGTAGTTTTATGTGACATAAGAGCCTTCATAATGAAGACCCAAAGATACAGGGGAAAGTTCATTTTTATGCTTAGGCTTAACAAAGTAGGGACAGCCGTGTAGAAATACGATTGGACAAAAAGTGTATAATCTAATGCTGATAGACTGAGTGGGGAAACCTGGCAAGGCTTGTCTATCTAGATTCTTCTTGTCTTCTCTGTGCAGCATTCCTTCCTTTTGGGTATGGGGCAGGATCTTGTCTGGAATGGGGGTCTTATGATCTACAGTCAAACAAGGTAAGTCAGTTAATTTCTTTACAGTTAGTTTTTACACAGAAAGGTAGGGTGTGGGAAGATGGTAGTTAGAGTAATATTTTTAGGTTTTGTGGCTGGCTTGAGGGAAAAGGGGTTCCAATTTCTATGAACTGCTTTGGGGAAGAAGGATTCTAGTTTCTGTGACTAGCCTCAGGGGAGAATGAGGGGCCAGGAGAAGGCTGGAGAGAGCTGCTTCTGAAGACTTCATATTGGGGTATTGTTTTCTGAGCCCCAGCAATGAGCACTAAAAAAGGAGTTGTTGGCTGGGCGCAGTGGCTCACACCTGTAATCCTAGTGCTCTGGGAGGCCGAGGTGGGAGGATCACTTGAAGTCAGGAATTTGAGACCATCCTGAGCAAGAGTGAGACCCCGTCTCTACTAAAAATAGAAAAATTAGCCATGCGTGGTGGTGCATGCCTATAGTCCCAGCTACTCTGGAGGCTGAGGCAGAAGGATCGCTTTAGCCCAGGTGTTTGAGGTTGCAGTGAGCTATGATGATGCCACTGCACTCTGGCCCGCAGAGTGTTGTGAGCCTGTCTTAAAAAAAGGATTTGTTAACAGCCTGGGGTGGTCAGGAGAGGCTTCCTGGAAGAGGTGATTGATGACTGAGCACACCTGGATGGATGAAGCAAAAGCGAGGCAGCTTGGAGCCAGATATGAACAAGGACCCTCCCATCTGTCTTTAACCTGCCTCCACAGCAAGGGTGCCAGAGTAGGAAAATGGGAACTGATGGAGGCAGAAGAAAAAGCAGATTGGAATCTGCATGCATTAGTGGAGGACCCGCGTGACAGCTGCCTGGAATTGCTCAGGTCATCCCATGTAGGGCTGTCTGCATAATTGGCTTGGCTTATGTCCTTTCCCTCCCAACTCTGTTCCCTTCAGATGTCCTAAGAGGTTACAGGGGCTTCTAGTAGGAAATATGCAGCACATTTTCAGAGAGGTTTTTAAAAAATACAACGCCTGACTCCAAAGAAGCTCCTCTTTTTTTCTTTTTAAAAGAAAGTTATCTTGAAAGGAATAGGAAAACAAAAGGATAAAGTCGAAAGTACAAGTCCCCTGGTAACTAGCATTTATATATTTATATACTATCTTTAAAAAAAAACCCTCAAATGCAATCAAATTATGTCTAATGCTTTGCAATTTTTTTCTACTTTCCCTGTCTTCGATTTCTTAAAAAATGAATCTTAGTAGCAGTGCCTTGAAGTTGTATTTAGTCAATAAATATTTATTAATAATGAGGAGACTATGAAGATATTTCTAAGCTGAGTTTGGTTTAGAGAGTTGGAATACAGAGCCCGACTTCCCTCTAAATCTGTTTCTCTTCTGGATTTGGCCGTCTCGGAAAATGGGATCACTTAGTAATTGGCTTGATTCAGAAACATAGCCAGCAGCCTTCGTTCTTCCCTTTCACCCCACGAACTGCCCATCAGCAAGTCCCATCTTCTCTACCTCTACGTGCATCTTGACTCTGTCTCTTTCTCCCCAGGTGCACGCCACTGTCCCCGAGCAAAGCGCATTCACCAAGCCCGGACAAACCTGTCATTGCTCTTCTCTAGACCGTGTTTGTCGCCAATAGCCAAATGATATTTCAAAACAGAAATGTCTCTGCTGGATAAAACTTTCCAGCGCTGGTTTCCTGTTGCTCTTAGACAAAAGTCAAGGCTTTGCACAAGGTGGCCCTGACCACAAAGCATGCTGCGATCCTCCCTCTTTCGGTAACCTTCAAGCCATCCCTCACACACGCCCTTAGGTTCCTGACACTTGCCCGCTGCTGGGACTGGGAGCCTGCCCCCACCCCAGCCCCTACCCTCTCCACTCCCCACAGCTGGTTTCTCCTTATCTTTTAGGTCTCGGCTTAAATGTCACGTTCTCTTTGAGCGTTCCTTCATCTTTTGTCGAAATAGTGCCCCCCAACCTGTTGTTGTATTGCAGCTCCCTGTTAATTTCTCTTCTGACACTTACCACGATCATCTCTATTTTTTGGGTTTCCTTGTCATGTGTCTCTCCTTCTAGAATCGAAGTTCTGAGAAGATGGGGATCTTATCCGCCTTGTGTGCTCTGCACCTGCAGCATCTGGCCCAGAAGCGCTCAGTAACGGTTTCATGAAAGAGCGGAGTACTCTGGGACCTCCAAGTCCTCTGCCAGGCCTCTTCCTGCTGCCCTTGCAGTAGCACTTTCTCCTGGGAGCTTCCCGCTGGCTTCAGACTTCTCACAGGCTACCCCCTCCTTCCTGCAGCACCTGGGGGATCCCGGGCTTTGTGCTTCTCCTGCCCTTTGCGCAGCCTTGGCAGCCAAATATAGGATGACCCACATTCCAGCCTGCCTGTGTCAGTAAGACCAGCCTGTCGCACAGGTCCTTCTCCAGCTGCCTGGGTCTCCGCTCCCTGCTGCGTGAGTAGCAGATGATAAAACACGTCCTCTGGGCACTCGTGGGTCTTCCCTGCGGTTGCTTAAAAGAGTAGAAAAAGCGCTGAACTTGAAGACAGCATCTTTGGAGCCCTCGGCTGTATAACTTTGAGAAACTCACTCTATCCTGAGCCTCCCTTTCCTCATCCATAGATTGTGAGCAGAGGTCCCCATTCTGGGTTATCTTACAGTAGTGGACCCCAACCATTTTTGGCACCAGGGGCCAGTTTCCTCAAAGACAATCTTTCCAACTGACCCATGGAGGTCGGGGGTGGGGCAGAGCGCAGGTGGTGATGCAAGTGATGGGGAGCAGCTGTAAATACAGATGAAGCTTCACTCACCCACTGCCCACCTCCTGCCATGTGGCCCCCCAGTTCCTAAGTTTCATGGAAGACAATTTTTCCATGGGCGAGGGAGGAGAGTCATGGAGCTCTGTGGCCCGGGGGTCGGGAACCGCAGTCTTACAGGGCCGTGGAGTTGATGCTTGTATAACCGTTGCCAAGCCTGAGCGTGTAGTAGTAGTATACTGCCCAGCACACTTAGATTTCATTTGGAAAAAGAAGGGTTGACTTGGAGATGAGAGAGCTACATCAAAAAAGCTGCCTAGACAAAGTTTCTGTACAGGGGAGGATTGAGGAGGATTGGGGTGAGCAGGGCAGGCCTGGGCGTGGACCTGGGGGTGACCATTGTATCTGAGGCTTTGTTCTGCATACTCCACTGTGGTTGGCCCAGAAAGATTCCCACCATTCGCATAGTAAAGAGCTGAGTGAGCACTCCCGTGGGAAGAATAGGCACTGACGTGATGTCAGCTTGACTGGGACTGTACTTCTTCATCTTGGTGAGACATCTTTTGGGCCGCTCTGAAAGTGAGGTTGGTTGAAATTCTTCTTTCCGCCAGTGTTACCTGTCACTCAGATACGCAAGCCTGCGCTTGATAAAGCTGGGCTCTTGTTATAAGCTCAATCTGGAGATGTTCACTGACCATCTATGAGCATGTGCTATAGTTGTGAAGAAATCCAAGATTCCTTCTGTGCCCCTGAGGCAGGATTTCTCAACCTAATCAACACTATTGACATTTCGGGTGGGACAGTTCTTTGTTGGGGGCGGGGTTGCTGTCCTGTGTATTGTGGGAGGCTCAGCAGCATCTTCTGGCCTCTATGCACTGGATGCCAATAGCACAACACCCCCCACACACACTCACACTCACACACGTACACACTCATGACAACCAGATAGGTCTCCAGACATTGCCAAATGTCCCCTGGGAGAAAAATCTCTCATACACATCCCCCTTGAGAAACACTTCCCTAAGGGATGTGAGTGTCTAATAAATAGGATGGACACAAAGAATTCAGAAGAGGAGAAGAAGAGGAGGAGGGGTATACATTAAGCTGAATACAAAACACAGATGAACTTATGCAAGTCACCTGACTGTCTGGATGTTGAAGGGCCCTTGATTTTGGATGCTCCTTGCCAAGTGCTAATGGTAGTGGGGCAAAGATGACAGTGACTATACCCAGTATGATGCTTCCTTATAGCTTTTATCTAGCCTAGGAAAATTTAGAGATTTATATGCTTCTTGGTTGCAAAGATTTGTTTGCCTTAACAAATGCAGTGCCCATGAAATTAGATTTCATTTATAAAATGAGTAACAGAGTTGTTGGGAGAATTGAGATTGTGTATACAGCATACTCAGGCTCTAATTCATAGCTATTTTTATGAGTTATTATTGATTAATTTTTATTCCATGTGGTATTTTTATTATAGCTATTATGCAATGTGTATCTTCCATGGTCTATTAATATATATATTAATCAAATGAGAGATAGAGCATCAAATTACATATAAAAAAAAAACCACCCTGCAAAATAGGTGATATGATGCCCATTTTACAGATGGAAAATGAGATTTGGAAAGGTTTAGTCTCCTGCCAGGGTCACACAAGCCTGTACAGGATGGGGATTATATTTGAACTCAGAGTGTTATGCTTTTTTTTTTTTTTTTTTTTTTTTTTTTTTTTTTTTTTTTTTTTTTTTGAGTTAGGATCTTGCTCTGTAGCCCAAGCTAAAGTGCAGTGGCAACAGCATAGCTCACTGCGACCTCAAACTCCAGGGTTTAAGTGATCCTCCTGCCTCAGCCTCTTGAGTAGCTGGGACTACAGGTGCGTGTCACCACGCCCAGCTAATTTTAAAATTTTTTGTAGAGACAGGGTCAGTTCTAGCTGTTGCCTGGACTGGTTTCAAACTCCTGGCCTCAAGTGATCCTCCCACCTTGGCCTTTCAAAGTGCTAAGATTACAGGCATGAGCCACCATGCTGGGCCTGTTCTGCTTTTAAGACCTGCTTTTTCTACTATCCTGGAAGGAATGTGAGGCTAGGAATTAGAGGACTCTCCCCAGCTTTGTTTATCCATCCACCAATGTCAGAACAATCTCTTCTCACCTGGGAGTTGTTTTTACAAAATGGGTATATCTTTTTGGTATACATGGCTTTTCCACCCAAAGAAATCATAGACTCCAAGAGGACAGAGAATAGTATATCATACTTTATATCTCAAGTGTCATACCCAGAGTTGGTTCTTAGTAACTATTTACTGTTTGATTTTTCTTGACTCCTATGTACTTCTAGCAAGATCTAGCGTTTAAGGAGAAGTAAGAACTCTTCATGCCTCTTAAGGAATGGAAATTCTGTCGTACACGTTAGCTCCAAGAATGAATTATTTCTTGTTGCTCTCTAATTTTAGACCCATGAGGAGCAGCTGCTTTGACAAGAGTACTTGAGTCAGTATTGCCACTTCGTGCACACATCATTCCCTCTAACCGTATTACTGAGGAGAGGTGGGGTGCACGTGGTTCTGCCACCAAGTGCCTCTCGCTTAAGCTGGGCCACAGGAGAGGGTCACCCTCCGCTCTGTCGAAGGACAGTTTAGCCAAGGAAGAAATAACTATTCCAGGAAACCAGGCCACCAATTGGGGTGTGTGTGTATGTGTATGTAAGGGAGTTGGGGTAGAGGAGGTTGCTCTACCTGGTGAATGGCTACTCCCATACAACACACCTAGAGGATCAGTATTTTCTGGGGGTCCTGAAATGAGTGTCAAAATGAGAAAGTCACCTGCTTTATCGTGAGATGGATCATGAAATTATTTACATTTTCAAACATTTGATGCATTCTTGCTTTAAAAGGGAAAAGAAGCTTTGCTTAAAGGAGCAGAGAGGTGGGTATCTGGGTGATAGTTCTCCTGACCAAGCCAATTGCTGAATCTGCCTAAATGAAACGGTTGATTTTTGAGGCGTTCAAATAATGGTTGTGTCTTCTCAAGGTTGTGTGTATCATAATTGGTCTAAAGTGAATTCCTTTGCTTTATTTCTAGTTAAAGCGAAAATACTTCTCTCACCTCTGTTTGAGCTCCCAAGGCAGTTTCAAGCCTAAATTGCTTGGCCTTGTGACTTGCAAGTGGTTGATGTATGTCTGCCTCTCTCCTGTGTCCAGCCTGGAGGTTGGGTATTCAGAGGCTAAAGGGCCTTTTCAGGGTGGCTGGCATTTTTGTTGATGTTGTTTTGCTGTTTTAGGTTTCCAAATCCAGGAAAGGGCTCTGGGTTGGGTATGCCTACTTAAGAGGCCCAGAATGACAGGGCCCCCGTATTTGCCAGGCAGCCAGAGTGCCCAGGTCAGCATAGAGCCTATTTACTCAGTATTGGTTTTATTTATATGTTTTTAAAATTGAGGTAAAATTAACCATTTAAAAGTGTACAATTCAGTGGCATTTAGTATATCCACAGTGTTGTGCAATGGTCACTTCTATGTAGTTCTGAAACATTTTCATCATTCCTCAATGGAGACCCCATACCCATTAGGCAGTCACTCCCCATTTGCCCCTCTCCCCAGCTCCTGGCAACCACTAAAATGCTCTCTGCCTCCATGGATTTAACTATCCTGAATAGTTTACCTAAATGAAAGCATTTAATATGTGACTTTTTGTGCCTGGTTCGATGTTGTCATCTATGTTGCGGCATATATATCAGACCTCGTTCCCTTTTTTGGCTGAATAATATTCTACTGTGTGAATTTACACATTTTGTTTATCCATTCATCTCCTGATGGACATTTGGGTCGCTTCTACTTTTTCGCTGTTGTGCATACTGCTGTGCCACTATGAACACACTTGAATTTGCGTACAAGTATTTGTCTTTAGCTCTTTTGGGCATATACTTAGGCATGGAACTGCTCAGTCATGTGGTAATTCTGCGTTTAACTTTTTGAGGAATCAGCATTGCTCTCAGTGGTTTAGCTCCCAGCCTGCCGTTAGGGCTATTAGAGGGGTTTTGCTAGAACCATGAAATCTGAGTAATAGAAAGAGACTTAAAGATCATTTAATCCATCATCTCATGAATTACAGAAAGTGTGTCTATAACAGACTTTATAGAAGCCCCTCTGTCCTCTGCATGCATAATTCTAGAGCAGTGGGAAACTCTGCCACGCAAGGCCTGTGATTGCATTTATGCCTAGCCCTACCTGACAGCCTGCCCTAGTTCTGCCCTACAGAGACGTTTTTTTTACCTGAAATCCATAGACTCTTTGGGTTTATCCACAGATAAGCTTCAGTGTGGACAGCTGGGGGAAGAGTTTGTCACTTACATTGTTCTTTAAGGGATCCCTGAACCACATGCTGGAGTGATTCAATGATGTCACCTCGCTCTCCTACCCATGAGCTTTCGAAGGTTTGTGGGGAAGCCATTGCTTGATTGACAGCTGTCCTCTGCCCACCTCCGACATCAAATGCAAAGAAAGACCAGCAAAGGAAGACGTTTTCCTAAATGGCCACCTGTAAGAGAATGGAGCCCAGGCCTGCAGGCTGTGCAGAAGGAACTGGGAGGCAAAAAAAAACATGGCCTGTCCTTCACATGGGCTCCACCTCTTATGACCTTGGCTACCTGTGGTTTACTGCAGATGCTGAAAGAATTCGCTATCTAAGAGATTGTTTCCTTTGAAGAGAAGACCGTTTCTGAGAGAGCTGAGAAAGTCCTTGAAAGTTACACAATTTATGATGTTGATAGGGTGGGAAAATATCAGGAGCAGCTCTCTTTTTAAAAAATAAGCTTTTTATTGAAGTATAATCTACATACAGAAAAGTATACAATCACAAAATAGTACAGCTGTGATTCCATTTACGTGAAGTGTAATAACATGCAAAGCCCACTTGTAGTGTGAGAATCAGGGTATCGGTTACCTTTAGGTGGGCAGCGCCTGCAAGGGAGCACGAGGGCCGCCTCCACGGTGCTGGTGATGCTCCGATTCTTGATTAGGAACCACTCTTTGTGATTTAAGAGAATTTCCAGTGGTATTTAGTATGCATCAAACTGAGGATAGAAAAACCCTGGGGGTTAAAATGGTTCAGATGGCTAAGCCTTGTGTTTTGGGGATATCTTTGGTTTCCGTCTTCCTGGCATCCTTTCCCCCTTCTCTTGGTTTGGAGCTCGTCCTTTCTCACTCTCAGTGCATGCGTTGTGGTCTGCCCACTCTGCGGCCCCAGGAGCAGGCACAAAACTCATGGGCTGGCTAAGTGACAGGCAGGTGATCCAAGTCCAACAATGAATCTGTCCCAAGACTTTCTAGAACCACTGGGAAAGAGGCACAAGCTCTCAGCTGGGGTTCTCAGCTGGTAGAGTAGAAGCTTTGGCTTCTGAAGGCGGCCCTCACTGCTGCCATGTGCAGAGTGCCAAGTGGGAAGGAAGCTGTTGGGACAAAGGGAAAGTTTTCCCCTCGCCCCTAAAGTCTTGCTGAAAAACCAACTGGAAAAAGGCAGATTAATTGGAGAAAAGGCATGTAAGTTTATTTAGCGTGTACATGAGAGCCTTCAGAATGAAGACCCAGAGATACAGGGGAAATTGTCCATTTTTATGCTCAGGTCTAACAAAGTGTGGACAGCCATGTAGAAATATGATTGGACAAAAAGTGTATGATGTAATGTGAATAGACCAAGTGGGGAAACCCAGCAAGGCCTGTCTAGATTCCTCTTGGCCTCTCTGGGTATGAATTCCTTTCCTTTGCATGTGAGGCAGGACCCTCTCTGAAATGGGGGTCTTATGACCTACAGTCAAACAAGTAGGTCAGATAATTTCTTTAGGGCCAATTTTTACACAGAAAGGTGGAGGGAAAGTTAGAGTGATGTTTTTAGGTTTTGTGGGTGACTTTGGGGAAAAGGGGTTCTGGTTTCTATGACCCACCTTGGGGAAGGAAGATTCTAGTTTCTGTGGCTAGCCTCGGAGAGAATGGGACTGAGAGACAGGAGGGCAGGAGAAGGTCAGAGATAAACTTTCGCTTCAGAGGCCTTCATTTTGGGATATTGTTTCCTGAGTCCCAGCAAAGCCAGTACAGAAGACAGAAAAGTCAAGATTCCTGGTGACAGTGTATGTGGATCCAACTGTGCTGTGAGCCATCCCTATCCCTGTAATGTAGGAAAAAACAAACTTTTCTTGTACTAAACTGCCATTCAACATAACAGAGAACACTTTTGTAACCAGACATGTGGGTTTCTTCATACACATGAATTCTTGTGTGGACACCAACACAATTGGGTGTCCTACAATTTGATTAAATTCTGACACTATCTACCTGGAGTTAGCATCAGACTCCACAGATTAAGGGCTCAGTCCCATAAGACTGCCCTCATTTCAGACACCAGTTTCAAGTCCTAGGTTTTCACAAGTACTTCTTCTGGCTGACTGGCCATAAAATTGGGGTTCCCACAGTCTCCTCCTTGGGTTAGATAATTTGCTAGGGTGGTCACAAAACTCTGGGAAACACATCTGCCATTTTAGTGTATAATCAAAGATGTGATAGAGGGTACAGATGATGCAGAGGTGCAGGTGGGAGAATGGGCACACCTCCCTATGCTCTTGGGGTGCTCCTCCCTCCTAGAACCTGGGCGTGTTCAGCAATCCGGAAGCTCTCTGAACCCTTTCCTTTTGGGTTTTTATGGAAGTTTTTCATTCCATAGGCATGATTGAATGAATCATTGACCATTGGTGACCAGCTCAACTGTTAGCCCCTCTCCCCTCCCCAGAGGCTGGGGGTTGGAACTGAAAATACAGACCCTCTGATCACATGGTTGGTTCCCCTGGAAACCAGTCCCCATCCTGAGGCTATCCAGGGGCCCACACACACACCAGACATCTCATTGGCACATATAAAGACACTTGTCACTGAAGAGATTTCAAGAGCTGTCCCAAAAAGGAGGATTTACCGTAAATCACAATATCTCAGTTCCTCATGTACTTTTCATGTACATGTGTCAGTAAATTACTTTTTTGATCTCAGCTCTTCAGGTCAGCTTTCCATCCCTTGCCTCTAAGGGTTCCGACTAATTAAAGAGATTCGTTTCTTGGTCAGGTCGATTGGAACCATTAGATATACTTGTTCCAAGTTGACTCCTTCCACTGTATTTCGAAGAACTGTGGTTGTTTGTGGTGGTTGGGTCTGGTGGGAGCTCCAGATTGGCAGGGGAGGCGGGGAGGAGGCGACGGCTTTAGAAGTGGCTGTTGGGTTGGAGGGATGGGCCGAAGGGGCTGCTTCTGAAGCTGTGTTGGCGCAGCTCACACACTGTTTTTGCCTAGTATGTTTATTTGGGATGGCATGGTGGGGACGCTTAGCCCTGTCCCTGGGTCTCTGCTCCCTTGCATTCTCTTGGTACTTGGATCCTGATACTTTTTTAAATCTATAAAACAGAAATATAAGAGATGAGAGCACATAGTTTACCAGCCTGCTGGAGATAAACAGAAGAGCCCAATAATGACCTTCCATTACCCATTTTATATAAACTCTGTATTTTAAAATAGTCCAAATCGTAAAGCACACAAAGGAATTCTAAGGTGGCAGTTTCAGGAATAAAATCGTTAAGGTGGTCCTACCTGGGTGGCAGGGGAATGCATTAAATCAAAATCACTTAAATGGAGGTGATGCTAGCAGTATCTTTTGTTTTGCTGTGTGGGTTTTTAGCTGTTCACTGGATGGAAAATATCCTTCAATGAAACATTTAATGATGTGTGACAACTTTGTAGGTAAACATAAAAGAATATCATTGAAATAATCAATAGGCTTTCTTGCCTTCGGCTTATCCACCTGTCACTGTTCATGTTCTGCCTGGATGTCTGCGCAGGGCTGGCAGGTCCCACGGCATTGTGTGAGGATCAGTTTCAGGCTTGGCTGTGAGGAGCTATTCAGTAAATACCTGTTGACATGACCTAGTTTGGTGCAGGTTTTTCCACTGTGAATGCCACAAGTCTACCAGCAGCCATATCACCTGTTTCCACTTCCCATCCTACTTCTTTGACTCATTTCCTCACCCTGATGTGAACAACTACAATATAACGAAGAAGAGGAGACTTCTACAAGATCCACCGGAAATAGATTTTACATCTTAAAATTGCCTAAGAGGATAGAACCACATATTCTCACATTACTGAAAAGAAGTTTAGAGATGACCTCTACTTCAGTCACCTTATGTTATCAGAGAGGGGAAGTGACTTGCATAATCTGTGGCAGAATAAGGCTAGACCCCAAGTCTATGGTCATGCCTAACCTGAAAGTATGTCCACCTGTACCTTAGGACTGGGATGGACCTGGCCAGATATTTTATGGAACTTCAGTGCAATCTACTTCTTATTGAAGAGGAGGGGCAAAGATCCAAGGAAACTCTGCTGTTCAGAGTTCATGCGAATATACCTCCTTTCCCTGTCTTCATATCCTCTAAGAGATGCTAAATGGGGACACTGGAATAGCCATAGGTCATTCATTAATTTCATTTTTAGCTGTTGTTACACACTCTTCCTCCCCTTATGTGGCTTACAGGAGTGGCTAAAATAATGCAGATGGACTCTTTGGATTTCATCTTGTTTCTTTTCCTTCCTCTGGCAGGGAGGCTGGAGAGTAGTGGTATCCAGAAGTAAAATATGCCAATAATTTATAGCTGGATAAATCTGCTTTTGAACTATATCACAACCACTAGAATTAAAATTAGCACTTGCTCAGGGCTTTTTATAGATTGAGTGTTCTGCTACATGCTTTATGTGGATTATTTCATTTCATTCTCACAAGACCCCTCTAAGGCAGACATTGCTATTAGCCCCACTTTTCTGATGAGGAAACCGAGGCTCAGAGAGGTTACATAACTCACGCAGGGTCACCCAGGTCTGCCTAAGCACAAGCTTCAGTCACTACGCAAGACAGCAGACCTGAGGAACAGCAATGAAAATGACATTTTTGGAATGTTAGAGAGATTGCAAGGTATGAAATCTATGATGTATTTTGATCAAGGGAATTATTCCCAGAATCATTCTGTTCCAGAGAGCCGAGAACATGGCAGTCCCCTTCACTACAGATGGAACCCTCAACTTTAATCTCAGACTTTCTTATGTCTGCACAGTCTGATAACAGAAATTCTTCACCTGCAGTAAGTGAAAACCTTGAAGAGGATCCGTGGAGGGGCATTTGGGCAGCCAACCGTGTGTCCTTGCTCCGTGGTGCTGTTAGCGTCGTTTGGGGTGTGTGCGTGTGCTGGGTTTGTCATTGCAGAGAGCACAGCTGGTTGCAGGCTGGCTTCCGCAGGCTGCAGGCGGATTCCTGGGGAGAGGGTGACACCTTAGTGCCAGTTCTCCTTATAGTCTTGTTCTGCACTTTCTAAAAATATTCCTGACAAACAGCTAATGGGCATTTTGGCCACACGGCTCCAGACCGCTGCTGCCATTTCAAATGGAATGCTTCTCCTTCAGGCCCGCTCATCTTGATTTATATGGTGGGGTAAATTCAGCTGTTTCATGGAACTTCACAACAGCCTACTCACCAGAGGCTCTTTAAAAATGATAAAGTAAATTTTTGCCTCTTTTAGCAAGTGTTTCATGTTTATTTGCTAGTCGAAAATGAAATGAAATGAAGTGAAAGCTTCATTGGGAAGAACACAGACAGCTGCAGTTATTGCCTAAGTATTGTTTAGTGATACACAAGGAAAGGGAGCCCCATCTCTTTAGAAGAGCAGTAGTTTCTGAAGTTTAGGAGGACTAAGGGGCAAATGCAATATTTTCAAAAACATATATAACTTTATTGTGAATTTCTATAATGTTTTTGGAAAGCATGTTTGCAATATGTACAAAGAGCCTCAAAGTGCATGTCCTGTCACCTAGTGATTCCTTTTCTTTAAATACGTCTTGAAGAACTAATTGGAAATAAAGACAAGTTGGTATTCATCAGAACATCATTCATGATGGCAAAAAAAATGGGCCATAACCTAAATTGCCAACAGTAGAATTAGCAAAATAAGTTATAGTGATCCATTTGTTGTAGTATTATGCAGTTATTAAAATGTCCATCTTTGAAGAATTATAATGATATGATAAAATGTTTAAGATAAAAGAAGTGAAGATATGAGGGGACTTCAAAAAGTTAGTGGAAAAATGGAATTAAAAGATAAAAATAAAAAATGTATAAACTTTATTTCTCAACAGAAGTTCCATCAAGATTAAGACACTTTTCTAAGTGCCATTACCAGCCATTTAGTCCGTTGCTAAAGAGCTGGGAGTCCTAGGAGTTTAACCATGTCAGTGCAGTCTTTTGTACATTATTAACTGTAGAAAAAATGGGTGCCCTTAAAAGATTGTTTTTAAGATTAGGAAACAAAAAGAAGTCATAAGGAGCCAAATCAAGACTGTAAGAGTGGATGCCTAATGATTTCCCATTGAAACTCTCACAAAATTGCCCTTGTTTGATAAAAGGAATGAGCCGGAGCATTGTTGTGGTGGAAGAGGACTCTCTGGTGAAGCTTTCCTGGGTGTTTTTCTGCTAAAGCTTTGGCTAACTTTCTCAGAACACTCTCATAATAAGCAGATGTTATTGTTCTTTGGCCCTCCAGAAAGTCAACAAGCAAAATGCCTTGAGCATCCCCAAATCTGTTGCCTTGACCTTTGCTCTGCTTTTGCTTTGGTTGGACCACGTCCCCCTCTTGGTAGCCATTGCTTTGATTGTGCATTGTCTTCAGGATGGTACTGTTGAAGTCATGGTTCGTCTCCTGTTATAGTTCTTTGAAGAAATGCTTCAGGATCTTGATCCCGCTTGTTTAAAATTTCCATTAAAAATTTTGCTCTTTCTTGTCTGCTGCTGAACTGGGTGCAGTGGTTTTGGCAACCATCGAGTGGAAAGTTTGCTCAACTTTAATTTTCAATCAGAATTGTATAAGCTGAACCAATTGAAATGCCTATGGTGTTGGCTAATGTTTGTGCTATTAATCATCAGTCCTCTTCAATTAGGGCAAGAACAAGATTAAAACAAGATTAATTTTTTCCTTGAAAATTGGTGTGGATGGTCTGCTACTACAGGGTTCATCTTCAACATCATCTTGTCCCTTCTTAGAATGAGTTATCCATTTGTAAACTGCTGATTTCTTTGCAGTATTGTCCCCCTAAAACTTTTTGCAAAACAGCAATGATTTCACCATTCTTCTACCCAAGCTTTGCCATAAATGTGATGTTTGTTCTTGCTTTAATTTTAGCAGAATTTGTGTTGCTCTGATAGGGGCTCTTTTCAAACTGATATTATATCCTTCTTAGTGCCTCAAATTGGATCTTGTTCAGATATGTTATAATAAGTTAGTACAAGTTTATTTTGGTGCAAAAAATGTTTGAAATTCATGCATGGTTTTTTCATAATATGCATTTTCCATGAACTTTTTGAAGACCCCCTCATTCAAGCTTCAAAATTGCATATATAGCCTGATCACAATTCTGTAAGAATTTCTACACTCATATACACACACATATTCACACTTCAGAAAAAGATTGAAGAAATAACTCCAAATTGCAGTGTCTCTGGTTGTAGAGCTTATGGGTGACTTTATTTTCTTTATGTATTTTTCTATATCCCCCCAGTTTTTGGCAATGAAAATTGATTCAGTTAAAAGTCATGATTTTTTTTTTTAAGAAGAAAGGCTCTTCCCAGAATTTTCTTAGGGGTCTGGTACATGGGCATCCATAGCTCCATAGTGAATTAAATCTGGAGGCCTGTAAGGTCAGGTGTTAGTTTTAGTCTGTTGTAGTAAACAAGGGACTACACCCTAATGAAATAAAAGAGAAAGCAGAACTTGGGAGTCAGAATACCAGAGGTCTCACTCAAACTTCCCTCTCTCAGTAGCTGAGCAACTTCGGGAAACTATTTGGTACTCTTGAGTTCCTCTCATTACTGAGTCTCTTGGAGAAAAAATGGATCCACCAGTGACGGTTCTAGGCAAAATTGTGAAGCAGAAAAATGCTTGTGCTCTGCTTCTGTTTTGGTGTTTGTTCTACCCTACTATAGGGCTCCTGGCTCCAATGCTTGTCTCATGCTGTCTGCAACTCTCTCCTGAGGAAAACTGCTCTTTGGAAAGGATCTGGTTCATTCCTTCAAATACATATTCATTAAGTACAAGGTTCATTGACCAGTGAATACTTATCCCATGACCCTGCCTAAAGATGGCTACATTTTCATAGGGAAATGGAAATAACCCATAAATCAAAGGACAGCTCTCCAGCAGACTGCCTAGTGGGGGTCTCTGACCCACGTGGTCAAGCTCAGGGAAGCTTGGCTTTGTTGCTGAGGACCAGGAATTTGAATCTAGGCCCTCTTCTTGTGAACAGGTGCAGGAGAGTCATTTATCCTCCCTAAGCCTTCATGGACTCTGCAACCATGCATCAGAAATAATCACAATTTCTTCACAGGATTAGTGTGAAAAGTAAAACAACATAAGTGAAACGAACCTTGGCAAAGTGGAAGGCAGAGATTGCCTGTTAGAGGTACATGGGCTTAGCTTGTTGCAGAAGGTTTTATTGTGTTTGCAGAGTGGTTACTTTTTATTTTTTAAAGACTGAATTGGTTGTCAATGTTAGAAAATCAAGCAATGTCATATTTAAGAGTGTGTTGTTTTTTGGTTTTTTTTTTTTACTTCTCTGGGCCCTGGAATTATGTCATGGCACCAATCTGCTAGAGCCCAGTAGTGGCTGGTCACCAATCAAGGGATACCAGCACCCCCGTCCCCCCTGCACTTGCTTCTATCTTAGGGGAGAGTGGTGGTGAAAGGCTGAGGCTATGGATTCAGAACTTCCTGCCCTGATTCTTCGCTCTACCATTTGCTGGTTGTGTGACTTTGGCTAACTTAACAAATTTGCAGAGCCATAACTTGCTGGGGCCTCTATTTCTTTATCTGTAAAATGAGGTAATATTCATATCTCCTCAGAGGATTGTGGCAAGAACTAAGTCAAAAAATGCATGTGATACCTTTTTGATCAGAGTTACCTAGTTGGTCCCTAAAAGCATTTGACTTGCCAACTTCTGCTAGAAGATTTGAATCAAATGAAAGTTATTGTTTCTTCTATCTATCTATCTAGTAATTTCTTTGCTATATGTTATTTGGTACTTCTGGATGAAAAACTGGCCTTTTAAATAAATTCAGAAAATCTAGCAAATATTCTTTTAGATTTGCCAGTCTATCCTCACCATTGGAAGATGTTATATGAATAGCATTAGTACTCTTTTCTTCTCGGTGAGTTTTGCCATTGATTTTGACCTATTCTGAATCCCTTTAAGGTTGAATCTATTTCATGTATTTTCATATTTGATTATATTCTACTACTAGTTTTGCCTGTCTTTTCTTTTCAACTAGAGTGGAACTCTGTCATATATTTCTGTTCTTGTATCATGCATGATGCCTAAAATATTGCAGAAAATCAATAAATTGCTCATGGGATGAATAGCTAAAGTTATTGCTAAAGTGAATGGCTCTTTTGAAGGCAGAGCCAGTGATATCCAGGTTCTTATAGGACAAATCTTACATAACAGTGAATTCACCTATCCCTAATCCACTCATCCATCTAGTTATTCATTCATCTATCCCCAAGAACCACGGAGAGGGTGCCCACTCTGTCAGATTCTCAGCTAGGAGATTGGTGCCTCACTCAGATACTAAAGAAATGGAGGCAACATACCCATGAAAGAAACTGGAAGACCAGGTGTGCATTATGTGTAGTTTGCTAATAACCCAGACAATGACTCTGCATTTTGAGAGGCTGGTAGGTGAGAAAATAAAATAAGGGTTTCTAGACTCAGTTAATTGGCTCAGGCAGCATGAGATGTACAGTTTCTCTGTCCTAGTCTTTTCATTTTTTTTTTCCTTTAATTATGCCTGTTTTATAACCGTGAACACCAGCAACATCTTACTAATGCGGTAACAGCATCATCTAGGGCTGGTCTCCAAAGAGGAACTTGTTTTTCTGGAACTTTTTAAGGTAATTACTTTCTAAAGAGTTTATAGGTGGAATCTTTTTCTTGCCACAATTGAACTGTAATGTATAGTCCTTTTGAGGGCTATGGCTTTGTTGTTGACTTAACCCAGCTCTGATGTTGCCATTTCTAAATCATGATGCTCATATACTGAAAATTATATCAGTTACTTGAGATTTGAGCAGAGTTGCTAGTTTGGTTTCTTTTAAAACTAGGGTGGGACTTTGCCCTGCCCTGTTTCCTGGCCACTGATAGAGAAGGGTTGGGGTGGACATGTCACATCCTTATTGGGTAAAAAGAGTGACTTCCGATATCATTATCATTTGAAAGAATTATATAATCTTTTTCCTTTTGACATGTATTCTCTTCTCCAGTATTATCTTGATGCTAATTCTGAAAAAAAAAGAAGAAAGATTTTTTTCCTCTTTATAGTTTCAACAGGAAAGAATCTTATTGTAAAAACACTGTGTTCTCTTTCTCCTTTTTTTTGTATGTATAATTATTGAGGATAAAGATATATTCAAATTATTTCAGAGGGTTTTATTGAACCTACTGAATAGCTTAATCGTGCTAAAAAATTCTCCTCCTGGCAGGATAAGAAGCTCTGCATTAGATGAAGCAGAGGATTGTGTGTCATTTCTGCTGTTAGTTCCCTCCCCACCTCGGGTCCTCCCAAGCCCTGGTGGCTAAGGCCTCACAAGGTCACTAGAGAGAGGAGTGTACTCCAGGTGACTTGGTCTCCCTTGTCCCCACCTTCATAATTCAATTGAACAAACAGAAACTGAGTGTTCTGAAGCGCCTTTTGCCTTATCTCTTGTGTCTCAGTGCCTTCTTTTTAATATTTAATTTTTAAGTAATATTTTTCATATTAATAAAGAAATTCATGTTTATTATAGAAAAATTAGGCTATATGGATGGGCCCAAAGAGGCCTAAGAACCAATAATCCCACCATCTAGGTAAAAACACTATTAATGCCTGTGTATGTGTGTGTGTCGAGAGAGAGTTTTATTTCTGTTTATTTATTTATTTATTTTGAGACAGTGTCTCACTTACTCTGTTGCCCGGGCTAGAGTGCCATGGCGTCAGCCTAGCTCACAGCAACCTCATACTCCTGGGCTCAAGTGATCCTCCTGCCTCAGCCTCCCCAGTAGCTGGGACTACAGGCATACGCCACCATACGTGGCTAATTTTTTCTATATATTTTAGTTGTCCAGCTAATTTCTTTCTATTTTTAGTAGAGACGGGGTCTCGCTCTTGCTCAGGCTGGTCTCGAACTCCTGAGCTCAAACAATCCTCCCACCTCGGCCTCCCAAGAGTGCTAGGGTTACAGGCATGAGCCAACACGCTCGGCCTATTTCTGTTTATTTTGTTCATTGTTTTATCCCCAGCATCTAGAATAGTGCCTGATACACAGTAGGTGCTCAGTGAATACTTGTGGAAAAAAATAAATGGATTCAAGTGGATGTTGGAAGTTTCTGACCTCCAGCAAGCTCTCACATGCCTCCTGGAGAGACCTTCCTCACTAATGGTGTGGCCTAAACCGCCTTCACTCTCTTCACCACCTTCACTGTGCTAACCTACCTCTCACCTTTCCATACTAACATGCTTTTTAGAGCCTTGTCCATTTTTGGAAAAGCATTCCATTAGCCTTTTTAGCCTTCCTGTTTTAGCATCTTCTCCTCTTCCAAGGTGAGGAGTTCTTTGTCAGGTCAAATTTCTTCGATTTCAAGTTGTACTATGTCATCGTGTCCTGTCTTTGTGAAAATGTTCAGTGTTCATTGTATGTTTTTGTAGTAAGGTGTTTCCTAACCCATGTACATGAATATTTTTTCTTATACCAAGAAATAAAGCATTTATTCTAGAAAGCAGCATGTTAAATTTCAGCAGAATTTTTCTAAACTAGCCTTCTACCATAGCCAGAATCTGAGAGGAGGAAAAAAAAAAAAACTAGTGAAACTCAATCCATAAAGCCAAGTGGAGGCCCTAGCATTATAGCAAGCCACTACATAGATTGGTCCTTAGAGCAACATAGGCTTCCAAATATAGGGCTCTAAATAGAACTGTGGTGATCTAGCTGGTTTGGTCTGATTGGAGTCAGAAACTGTTGGTTGGATTCCGAGCATCCTGGGCAGAAGTCACTGCCAATCCCCAAAGAAATGAGAGAATAGTCTTGGCTTTGGCTAAGTCAAATGCCCAGGTTCAACCAGGGCAGGGCTTTTATGGCTTTGTCTTCATGGCCTCAGGAAGTTGAAGCCCTCTCAAGTGGCTTCCTGAACAGATGAGGCATACACTAGCAAGAGCAAATGAACATCAGCTCACGCATCGGCTCATTTTCTTGGCTGTCTTGGAGAATTGTTTTAAGAAGATTCTGACTGTCTAGGATCAGTGGTAAAGAGAACTGCAATCCATTAGCAATGTCTGTTGTGGGTGTGGAAGTGGGAGGTGGACTGGTGTGCCAACTGTTTCTCATTCTTGGTATACACAAGAGACTGTGGTCAAAAATAGTATTTTAAATCATCGCCTCTGGAAAAAATATGGTACAAAGGGCCCTGTGACTAGGATGATCATAATGATTTTTCATCAAATTAGGATACTTTTGAGAGTGAAAGGCTGCTATTATCCAAGGACAACAACAAGTACCTATGACACTTTGTTCAATGCAAATAACCCTCAAAAGGAAAGGTGTTCTATTAAAGATATGTCCTCACCCTGAGTTTCAGGGGTGACTTGGGCAAGATCCCTTTCAACTGTGCTCTGTACTCTTTCCAGAGAGCGCTTTGATTGGGGGGAGTTTGTCTCATAGGGGAGGAAAGATTTCTTTCCTAACCCATCACTAGGTTCATGGCTGAGACCCCTATAATGAAAGATTAACAAGAGAAAAACATTCAAATTTATTTAACATAAGTTTTACGTGCGATGGGAACCTTTAGAAATGAAGACCCAAAGAAACAGGTAAACTTGTGGTGAGTTTTATACTCAGTTTTGATGAAGAGCGGATAGTCATGGAGAAGTAGGATTGGACCAAGGGGTTGTGATCTAATGGTAATGAACTGAGTGGAGGGAACTTAGCAAGGCCTGTGTGGTCAGATTCTTTTCTGTGTCCCTGTGTCTTCAGTGATAAGGATGTTCCTTTCCTCTGGGTGAGGGGAAGGTGAGAGTAGACATCCTGCTTCTGCTGTCTTCTCAGATGCCAAGGTCATGTGTTCTGAACACCACAAGTCTCAACTCCCCAAGCATCCACCTCCTTTTGTCCTCCACTCACTTGTGCCAAGGGGTTCGCAGTAAGAGCAACATGGCTTGGAGTCGGCGGCCAATGCTTAACACCAACTTCTGCCCCCCCCTGGTGGCGGCACCATCAAATCCTCATACTGTGCTCGTCCTGTCTTTTCCAAATGTCAGGGTTGCCTTCCCACTCCCTGTGGTGTGAATGGCTTCACCACCTGACCTCAGAAAACTAGCTTCCCGACACCCCAGCCCTGTAATCCTGCCCTGGGAACCTGCCAGCCAGCATGCGCTACCCCAGAGCAGAGCGCTCCTGCACGGCACACAAGCCTGCGGGCCACACGGGAGAGAGTTGGGATTCCCTACGTCTGCGATTGATTTCTTTCCTTTGTTAAAACTTTTATTCCCAAGAAGGTCCCCATCCTTAGATTATCATGAATAATTCAGGCTGTGCGAGACTGAAGTTACAAATTAAAAATGATGCAATGGGTGGCTGACCCTTACCTGCAGAGATTTATTCTGGAGGTGTCTAGTTGGCTGTCTTGGTAAGTGTGTTGGCCTTGCTCAGACAAGCCACCTACAAATGCTAGCCCCATTTCCCAGATGGGAAACAAGATGTTTGATAAGACAAATAATGTCCTTGGCCAGCCACAAATATTCATTTTTGTTGTTGTTGTGTTTCTTTGCCAATAGGAGATGAGAGCATTGGAGTCAGAAGACTTGGCTGCTAGACTTGACTTTCTCACAAATTACCTGTGTGACTACAGACATGTCCTTTCCCCAGCCACACCCCATTCTTCATCTGTAAAGTGACTGGATAGACAGATCAGTGGTCATCGAACTGTGTCAGAAAAAAACATAGCACATAATCCTTTTCACAATATAGCACATAATCGCAATATCCAAAGCCCAAGCTGCTCTGATTGAACCTTGGGGCTCCTCCGGGGAGGAGGTAGGATGGGTCTTTCTGACACCCCCAGCAGTAGAATCTGTGGGGCTTCTCTCCTGCTGCCTGCCTGCTGGCCATCCTTCTGGGGAAGGCTGCTCCCTGCACGTAGGCACTCCTGGCAGGGGGTGGGTGGCAAAATTAAAAGGAGATGAAATTTAAATCTCTCCAGTTTGCTACTTGTCAGCAGCTCTGATCACACGCTTTGTTGGGGCGGAGGTTGAAACCAAAGACTGAGAGAAGGTTTTAGGTTATCTGTGCATTGCAATTCCAGGTGTTAGGTTATCTGTGCATTGCAGTGACAGATTTTAGGTTGTCTATACATTGCAATTCCAGTGGGGCTGGGCTCGCTGCACCTGGGAGCGTGTGGTGTGGGTGGACTGCCCTGTTCTGTGTTTCTCCCTAGCACTGGTCTTCTAGGACACTGGTTCCCAGGCCTGGAATAGCATTTGGAGTAACCTTGATCTTGGGGTGCTCCAGTCCCTTGTTAGCACTTATTAAAATTAAGAACAGCTCTAAGCAAGCAAGCAGGATGGAATAGAGTGGCAGGAATGATGTTTCATCTGTGTATCTCTTGACCTAGATGAGTGGCACTGAGTAGGCTCACAGATTTTTATTTGTTTATTTTCCTTGAGTTGGCTAGGCAAGTGAATGAGAAAATGAGACTAAGAGGGGTTAAGTAATTAGCTTGGCAGTAAATCTAGGGTAGACATCTGTCTCCATCATGCTCAGCTGATTCGAGAGGGAAGATGGCACCAGTGTGATTCTGATGTCTTCATCTTCTCCGTGCTTGCCTGCACCCGCTGTGCCTTCCCCCAAGTGTTCCTGGCTTGCCCTGCAGGCTTTTCCCACCTCCCAGGACTGCTCCCTCCCCCAGCTGAGCTGCTCCTGGCTCCCCTTCCTGGTAAGGCTCTCAGCAGGGACAAGGAGAGATATTGGCATCCTACTATGATGTTGTTATCTCTTGGCTTACAGGATCCTCTGCGCCGTGGCTCCCAAGCCTGGAGCCATCCAGGCCTGCTGAATCAGGATTGCTGGAGATGGCAGGTGATCTTTAAAACAATCAGCCCGCGAAAACCCACAGCGACTGATTCTGCCCTTCCTAACCAACTTCTTCATTTGCCAACAGTCCCCAGGAACTGATCTTTAGGCCAGTTTGCCACCTCCAGACCCTGCCATGCCAAATCCTATTCTGGTCGTGGTTTTTCTCCCACTTGATAAAGTCCTCACTCTTTCTGTCTTGGTCTCCACCGCAGGTGGCCTCTGGAGCCCAGCTGGTCTCCCAGTCTTCCCCTTGCCACCTGCAGCTCACCTGAACAATCTCCTTTTTGAGTTCTGCTAGCTCCTTTGGGCAGGGCCCTACAGATGAGCACTTCCTTTAGTTATTCAGTAAGCAGTGAGCAGTTGTGATGTGCCAACACTCATCAAGATGCAGGGACACTGCAGTGAACAAACAGACAAGAGCCCTGTCCCTGTGGAGCTTGCACTCCAGTGGAGGAGACAGATGGTAAACTCAATGCACAAGCTCATTTGTAACATGAGGTCTGCCAAGGACAGGTGCTAGGAGGGTGAGGAGCTGAGTAATGAGGGTGCCACTCAAGGGACGGCATTTGGGAGGGCCTGTGTGGGTGACATGAGGCGGAGATCCTTGTGGATCTGAGGCATGGATTGTTGCAGGCAGAGGGGACAGTGAGTGCCAGGGGCCTGTGGCGGGGGTGTTTTCACTGTATTCAAGAAAGAGCAAGCGTCATCATCATTCCTGGTGTATTTCTAGCAGCTAGAGGGGCTGCCGGGTGCTCAGCAGGCACTTGGTAAATACCTGACTGGCTGTGACTGGAGTGAAGTGAGGGGTGGGACAAGGGGAAAAGGTAGTCAGGGTACGGTTATGTAGCACTTTGAAAGCCACGGTGAAGACTTCAGATCTCATGGCCAGTATGAAGGGATGCCATTCGGTGGTTTTGAGTAAAAGAGTGGTGCGGTGAAACTGACCTTTCCTCCAGCGTGGAGAGTAGACAGTGGGGGTGAGCCCAGGAGCAGGGAGCCAGTTTGGAGGCTCTTGCAGAGGTCTGGGTGGGAGACTATGGGGGCTTGGGCCAAGATGACTGCAATAAAGATAATGAGAAGAATTTGCACTCAGGGTGCATTTCAAAGGTAGAGACTGTGGGTTTTGAGGATGGGTTGGATGGGGCGCCAAGTCTGAACTCCAAGGCTTTTTCCATCAGCAATTGGGTAGAAAGATGATGCTAAACCCACTTGTTTGCTACTTTCCTGCTTGCTAGTTTCCTTTTGACGAGAGCAGTGGCCCTGCTTCATACTGGGGCATACCCCTAGCAGGGGTCTAGGTCCCAGTTGGTGCTGTGTGAAATACCAGGGTCCACAGGCAGCCGGCACTATGGATTGGTAGCACTGAGCCTTCCCCCATCCCATGGCATCCGCATCCCAGGAGGTGGTTTGGGTGCTCTTGCGGTGTAAGATTTTTGTGAGGGTGGTCCTTCTGCATCACTCAGCTGTCATCAGGTAGTTAAGATGCCGCCTCTGCCTCTTTGGAGCTGGGCTGGGGGAGGAGGTGGGAACAGAACCCAGAAGTTCAACTGCCTAACTCCTCCCTTTCCAAGTTTATCCATCCTCGAGGGAGGGTTACTCACTGTTCCCTGCACGCCCTGATGCTTCTCTGCCTTTGCACTTGCTTACCTCATTTTCTCTTCAGCAAATTTCTCTCCATTTCCTTCTTTACTTGTCAAAATACCACCCCTTCTTTGAAGCCCTTTGCAAATACTATTTCCTCCATATAGCATTTCCTGATGTCCCAGCCAGATGTGGTTTCCGCCTTCTCTGAACCCCATAGTAGTTTACGCCTTTCTTATGACATCATCTTCTCTGGTATCATACCCAGTCTTCTGAGCTGAAATGCCACAGTGAGAGCCACAGGCCTTGGTTACCTCTGGGCGCCTCCCTCGGGGCCAGCACAGCCTCTGAACCTTAGTAGACACTTGATGATTATTATTTGAATGAAGATTGACTTTCCTTATGACTAATATTTTCAGCAGCTGCAGGATACTTGGCCCCTAAAGGAAATTTGGATCAGAAACTAAACAAGCAATGTCTAGGATGTTCAGGTCAATAACATGAATTATTTAAGTAAGATAAGTAGAAGAAAATTTTTTATAGAAAGATTTTTATAAGAAAGATTTCACTTTCTTCACAATCCTCTCTAAGCAAAAGCACAGTGCAAGCATGATAAGGTGTGTGAATGCGGGTTTCCTATGTCAGGAGGCAATAGGGAGTGGTGGAGACTGGGGCAAACAAGAGTGCACATGTCTATCCATTTGTCTAAGCTGGACAGCTGAACCTTAGCTCCAGACAATCATTGCCACAGTATTGCTGGATACTCGATTTTTCAAGAGAAGCTGCAAACTCATACTTTTTGCACAGAAAATCCTAATTTCTAGATGTTAGCAAATGATTCCATTTTTTTTTTCCAGACAGCACCATTGGGAGGTCCCAGTTATTGGTTTGAGACCTCTGATTTATACAGAGGTGTTAAGATTTTCTCCCGCTGAGGGAAATAAATAAATTTATTTTGAAATCTCTAGGGCATCTAGATGCTTTTTGAAAAAGGAAGATGTTTGCATCTTGTTTTTATTCTGTGGCTTTTGCATCCCATTGTCCTGCTCCCATCCAAGTGGGAACCCCAGGGTTATCTTATTACTGTGTGTCTGAATCCCAGCTTCGTGTGGCATGAGCGCTTCTGTAGCTTGCCTTGGACTCTGTATCACAGGCTTTTTATTTTCTTCCAGGAGTGGTTTAAATGGAGGCTGCAGTCTTCTGCAAAGTATAATTGGGTTTAAATTGTAGGCTTAATAATAACAATGTTGGGCTTAATGTAGTGCCTTGCAGCCTCTGCTACAGCCTCTGCTTGCAGCCCTTGGCAACCAATAACTCATCAGTCCCCACACTCTCCTCAGGAGGGGACAGCTGTTAGGGACCTGAATCCCCCTCCTCATCCTGATAGGAACTCACAGGGATGAGGGATCAAATGCCCCCTGTAGCCATGGGCCACTGGAGGAGGGCAGCCAATGGCCATCCCTTCGTGCCCTGGACATGGAGGGCTTGAGGGTGGATTTTCAAGGCTCTTGTTTGTCTTCTTCCTGTTTCTTCACCTTTGGGTCTCCCCACAGCTCATTAAGGATTTATTGGATGAAGAGCAGAGGAACTCAAATTCCATGATTTGGTTTCTGCGTGGAAGGTTTAATTGGGAGGGTATATTAACTTAATTGGCTATCACCAAGCTTCAGGCTTCTTTTTGTACTTTAAGCAACTTTTTCTCCTTTTCTCTTATCATAGCCAATAGAGCATGCCTTTAAATGATTATATCTTGTTTTTTTGGTCTCTCTGAGTGAAAAGAGCTCTGGTTTAGAGGTCAGAGAGCCTGCATTCTGATTTTAACTCTTTCTAGAATGATCTGTGTATACTTAAATGGGAAATGCACTCGCCTCTCCTGACCTCATTTCCTCCCTTGGATAGATGAGTAGGTTCAATTACAGGACCATGAAAGTCCCTTCCAGTGCTTGCAGCGGATAACTTAAGTGTTTCTGTGAAGCGACACCAAACTCCTCCTTAAACAACATTTGGTGTGTTTCAAAAGTCAATAAAAATACCAATCTACATATGTTATACAACAGACTAACTGAGGCTTGGACAAGTGAGGGCTTGTTCAGCGAAAACTCAGCATTTATGTTATAAAAAGCGCAGAGAAGGATGTGGATGCTGTGTGATGTGGGGCATCCTGCTCAAAATTACAGGCCGCAGAGTCAATGACAGGGGACGGCAGCCGCGGCCGACTGATGGCCGCCTGTGCACGTTTCCCAGGGTCCACCCTCTCAGCAAACCACGGACGTTCAGAACTTGTGGTCTGGTTCACCGTCAGCAACAAGCAGCTCCTCATTTGTGTTGGTTTCTGAGCTGCCTTTGCTCCGACCACGGTTTCTGGACGGTTTTTTGTTTTTGTTGTAGATGGGAGCGAATTATAATGTGGGAAGAAGGGGTGGGGGGAGAAACGGAAACATTGAGCCTGAAGAAGTTTCTCTGGGCTTGGAAGTCTGCGATGGCCATTTTGACCAGCATTTTGGTCACACTCTGGTGACACAGTTTGAAGGTAGCACACGTAGGATGCCCCATTTTGTACAAATGTCACCTACAACAAGGCTGATCAGATGGCTGTATTTTGCTTCTCTCTTCTTATGAGAACATTTGGTTCCTGGAAGCTCCGAGTCCAAGCATCAGTCGGTTTTAGCTGTCTTTATCATTTTAGGGTTTTTTGTTGTTTTTTTTCAAATCTTTAGGTGGTAGGTTGTATTTTTTTTACATGTTTTATTCTCTCAAAGTAGACATTCTTAAAAATGACTAAACCCAACGTAAGTGATAAATTCATTGATAAGGGAAAACATGTCCTCTTTTCTAGAAACAATTTGCTGGTTTCTCTGTGAAATGGAGTAACAGCTTCTAAATGGCAGATCAACAGCCAATGGAGGTGGCCTGGCCTGGCTGTGCCGTGAGGGAGCAGGGGCAGGGGGAGCAGAAGACGAAAAGGCTATGTGTGTGCTGCCCTCAAGGGTTAGAAGTGCCCGTAGATAATTGCCCATGTTGACTCCAATTCTGAGAAATAGGGTCCGTATTTTTGGATCTAGTTATTAGCTGCAGAAGACCATGTCTTCAGATTTCCTTAAAAGACTTGAACAATTGCTGGCCGCTGATGTGTTGATAGCTGCAATTTAGACCTCCAGAAATGCCCGGCCTAGAGAGGAATGGGAGCACTCAGAAGGGGTGGGTTGCAGGAAACACAGCAGGCCTGGCACCTCCAGGACCCGGTGTGCCTTGCGGGTGGCCGTCCTGTGCATGGCTCTGGGCTGTGCACTCACCTCTGACCTAAGAGACCCTGGACAGTGGGGCCTGCACTGAAGGTGGGGTTGAGAAAATTTCAGAATTTTTCTGAAGGCCATGTATGCACTCTGAGAAAGAGCCAAAGGCTGTCTTCTCCCTGAAAATAAGGACCATCTTTGGCTTTTCATCGCCACATCCCCAGCACCCACCAATGAATATTATTATTCATTAATATTTGGTGATTAATTAAATAAAAGGAAGGGTTAGAGGAGCTTGGGAGGACCTCACACCCGTGCTGGCCAGCCGTGTCCTTGGGGCCCACACAGAGTCCTGTGGCCACTGTGAGGCTGGTGGCCAGGTGAGCTGTGGGGACAGTTGAGTGCTTGGGGGATGACAGGCCTCCTCTGGATACTTGAAGAAGAAAAAGAATGTGTTGGAAGGATACTGGGCACCCCGTGGAGCCAACAGGGGGTCTCAACATAAGAAGGTGGGAGCTGAGGAAGGGTGGCCTGCAGGACCACAGCCAGGGCCACTCTCAGCGATGGCCTGGGGACACCGCGGTGACTCTGCACCCACAGCGGGCACCACTGGATGTCTGCACTGCCTTACACATGGGGAGGCGCCTCCTTCCTTCCAAGTGGGCCATGCCGGGTGGCCAGGCAAGACACACGTTCCCTGGGGCGGGCGCTGGAAGAGCCCTGCCTGCGCTGAGTACTCCAGTTAATTAAGCAAACATAAAGAAAGAAACAAAATAAACTACCACTACCAACATTTTAGAATTTTATTTTGCATCAGATCAGGGCCCTATTGAGAATATGTGGATGGAGGTGCTCAGGGGATGTTACAGCTAATTGGCTGTAAAGAACTAAAGAAGAGTCTCAGAAAAAGAGAATGGGCCAGGTGGCTTTGTTATCAGTTCAAGCCAGGCCAGAACACTGGAAGCAGCTTCCCTGTCCAGGCTGAGAATTGCCACCTGCCGGGTCAAGACCAACCCTGTCCCATTTCCTTCCTGCGCAGCGGCTGGCCAGCTGCGCTGGGCTGTTGTTTTTCTCTGGGCCCAGCCCAGCCTCGTGTGCTATAAAGTGCTCTGGCTTCTGAGGGTGAATTAACTCTTGTTTTTATTGTGCTGTTAATTCCAGCTCTTGTCTGCCTCCCTAATTCATTCCACATGTCTGGGCCCTTCTGGCCGCAGCGTCACTGCCCAGCCGGGGCTCTTCTGTTTGGCACTTCTCGTCCGACAGGCAGCTGGCAGCTCCGTCCAAGAGCCCTCTGGGTTCTCGGGTGCCACTCAAGAGGTGCCTTCTCCTCTCTCAACCCCACTGGGTTCTAACTTTTCGATGGCCTGGACCTTAACCCGTATGTATCTTATATCTTCTCTGAGCCTTATACTCAGCAGGGGCTCAGCACAATGCGTTCAATCCATGAATGCTTCAGGGCACCTTGGAAAGCTCCCTACCTTAAGGTGTGTCCTGCAACTGCTGGAGAGAGTGATAGCTGCACGTAGAGGTGACGTTAGGGTTGGGTGGCCTTATAGCCCAGGAAGGTACTTCAGGGAAGCGATGTCCCAGAGCTCAGCAGACACACACGGGGCCTGCAGACAGAGAGGAGGGCAGGCAGCATGCTTGCATGGGTGTGTGGCTCCTGGACGCTCTGGAAGGGGAAGTGGGCCGTGATGGGTGGGGGATGGGCCCCTGGAAGGTTTTCGCCTCACACTTGGGCTCTGGCCAGGCCTGCCTGATACAAGCCATGATCGTGCATCATCTTTAAGTAGGAAGGGACTCAGAAATCCTCTGATTTTGAGTTTTCCAAATGTGTTCCTTGGAAGAGTCTTCCTCCTGCCATCCTTCCCTCTCTTCCTTCCTTCTTCCTTTCCTTCTGCCTCTTAACCAGCCCCTTCTGTCTTCACTCTCCAGAGGTGGAAGGTGGAGAAGGCAGCCCAGGGAGGTAAATGTGTCAATTTGGGAATCTACCCATATGTTCCCAGAGTAAGGGAGGCGTATGGCCTCTGCCTTGATCGCAAAATGGCAGGGTGCGCAGTGTCGGAGAAGGAACCCTGCTGTTCCCCACCCACCCCACACACAGCCCAAGTCACAGTGTGTTCCCGGGCCTGCCTGACTGTGCCTCCCACTCCTTCTTCCTCCTCTTCCTCCTCCCCAGTTTCCAACAGGTCCTCGCCCTGATGAGCCATTTGCTTTGCCCCAATTTTAACCCCATTAGCAAGACTCCCAGAGCCCGTGGGCAGTGGCACGTCTCATCATCAGCCCCCGCCTCGCTCTGTCGGTGCCCACCCACTCCCCTGCCTCCTTCCCCCATCATTTCCATTGTCGTTATTTCTGGGTGCCTGGGAGGGAACAGCGTGAACTAGCTGCTGCAGAATTAAAGTGTATTGTGACCACCCTTCTCATAACCGCAGCGTGCTCAAATACAGCTTAGTGCATACACACCAGGCTCTTTGAGGCTTCAGGGGGAGTGAAGTTTCCTAGTAGGAAATAAAAAGATAAGTTCTTTATTCCTTTGTCCAAAGCTTTGCTTTAGTCTGATTTGCTGACCCTCTTATCAGAGTCCAACATGGACTCAGGGAATGTTGCTGATTCTCCCAAAAGGGGGTGGGGTGGGTATGGTTTGGGAAAACACAGATAAACATCTAAAATCTCTTTACTGAGGGACTTTTCAGAGCTATGAATTGGGTATGTTTGGTGAGGGCAGGGTCTGTGTCTTTGTCATTCACTCTGATGCCTTCAAAAAAAGATGATCAAATATGAGTATATGCATCATGAATTTCCAAAAGGAGATGTGGTTTACAGCATCTTCCAACCTCAAGACTCTGTATTTGCAGAGCACCTTGCAGGTGAGGCTTGAGGATGTCCTATTCCCAGTAAAGCGGGGAAGTGTTTGTTGGCCTCTCTTTAAGGAAGCAGATCAAGAGTGGGAGGAGAGTTGCCCTTAATTAATAAAGTGGCCATTGGGTTGGTGGCTTGTATGTTGAATTCAGGCACAACTGCATTAAAACATATAATTTATTGAGCATCTATAGTGCACTTAGCATAATTCTTAGGAAATGTGCTGACAGCGTGTTAGGTGCTTGAATCACAATGAACCAAACACAGTTCCTGGCATGAAATAATTTCAGGAGCTTCATGAAACAAGCCTAGAGGAATAATCAGAGAACAATTCAAGGCAGTATATAATTGTGAGCCAAGGTGTTCGCTGCCAACAGTAAGTGCTATGAACAGTAAAAATAAGGGACAAATTGGACATGCCCAGGGTTATCGTGAGGACCTTTGGGAGAAAGTGGAACTAGAGGTGGATGTTGAATAATGGGATGGATATGGGTTGTGGAGCAATAGACTAGAAATGTCCCAAGGGAGAGATCTTTGACTGTTTTGTCCACTCATGCATCCTAAGCACTTAGAAAGTCCCCAGCACAGAGTAGCTGCAATAACCATTTGTTGAATGAATGATAGAGTGGAGGAGGGAGGAAGAGAATTCCAGAAGTCAACTGTTGGGTGGAAGCTCTGGGATGGGATTGTGTTCACTCGGCACGGGGAGAGTGAGCAGTGGTGGGGGTGAGGGGAAAGGGCGGTGCTATTTAGGGGCCATGGGGTGGAAACCTGGGGTCAAATTGTAAAGACTCCTGAATACCAGTGCAGAAAATTCAAATGTGATGTTGTGGGCTCTTAATTTTGGGAGATCACATGGGAAAGCAACCACAATGGAAAGCCACCCAAATGGAAAAACAACAATAGCAGTGGTGTATTACTTTGGAATATTAGTCTGGTGACTGATTGAAGGGAAAGGAAGAAGAGCCAGACTCTTCCAAATGAAGTGGTAGCAGTGAAGTAGAGAAAGAAAAAAATATCTGAGAGACATTCTAAAGTGAAGACATAGAGTTTGGGGGACAAGCGGGAGGGAAAAAGTAAAATGTAAAGACAAGAATTTGACTAATTGGGAGAATGTTGAGGGGCAATTCTAAAAGTCCAGATTTTGGTGTCGTCTTAGACATGTTAGTCGGAAGTGATGGCATAGCATGGTACTAGAGATGTCCTAAAAATAGTTGGAAATATCGTGTTGAAGTTTGGGTGCGAGGTCTTAGAGAGGAAACTGAGAGAGCTAAGGGCTCAGGACTGACCCCAATACAGTCTCCCATCAGATCATTTCTTGGGGATGGTTGGGGTGGTGGAGAAATGTTGGGGTCCACAGTTCTGGGATGGTTAGAGGGCTAAGCTTGTGGACAAGTTGGAATTGACTGTGGGAGGGTTTGAAGAAGACATTAAAGAATCAGGTATAAGAGCCCAAGAGACCTTATGGAAACTTCCTGCTCCAGAATCTCTGGACATTTGGATTAGCAGGCATCTCGTGGGATTCTGTGTACACTGTACCTTGAAGACCATTTCTATTTTTTCTTTCCAAATCTCATGCCAACTGGTTAAATGTTACAGGAGAAATTCCATTTAAGTATTAAGAGTCCACCAATTCATACATCCTGGTTTACTATGTAGTTTTGACTTTCTGGAGGTGTTCAAAGTTAGTTAATTCCTTCAAAATCTTTCATGGCATCAGCATAACTAAGAAGTTCTAAGCACTTGTATTGAGGCACCAACACAAGAGGCCCCTTACCATTTAGACAGAGCTTCTGGATAGCTATCATACATCTGATGATTTTTAATTTTTTCAGCCATGAGCAGAGTAATAAAATAGACTCTAATTATTTTTTTTTTCAGACAGGATCTCACTCTGTCACAGGATCTCTCACTGTCGCTAGTGTGCAGTGGTGTCATCATAGCTCACAGCAACCTCAAACTCCTTGGCTCAAGCAATCCTCCTGCTTCAGCCTCCCGAGTAGCTGGGACTACAGATGCACACCACCGTGCCCGGCTAATTTTTCAATTTTTTATAGAGATAGGATCTTGCTGTGTTGCCAAGGCTGGTCTTGAACTCCTAGCCTCAAGCCATCCCCCCACCTTGACCTCCAAAAGTGCTAGGATTACAGGTGTGAGCCACTGCACCTGGCTTCTGTTTATATTTTTGTAAAGACCAGATGAATACAGCAGCAGCAATATTAGACGGAAGTGATGACAACATTCTCTTGGTTGTGTGTCAGAGTAAGACGACCAGCTGAAAGCCCTGCCATGAGTGTGCTGAGGCCAGGGCCAAGCTCTGGGAAGTCATTGGCACAATACCCAGACCTGACCCTGAGGAATTACTGGCACAATATCCAGACTAAATATATAGAGTCCAAGAAGCCCAGCCCATAGGCAAAAGTCAGAAGTCAACACCAGCAGATGCAGGGACAAAGGCAGGGTACTGGAGGTGAGGCAGGCATAACTAACCCAGTCTACAGGGTTTGTGTGTGATAAAATACATGAAGCATAAAACTTACTATTTTAACTGTTTTTAAGTGTATAATTCTGTGCCATTAAGCACATTTCACACAGCTGTGCAATCATCGCCACTGTATAGTTCCAGAACTTTTCATTATCCCAAAAGGAAACCCTTACCTATTAACCAGTGGCTCCCATTACCCCTCCCCCTAACCCCTGGCAACCACTAATTTACTCTCCATCTTTATGGATTTGCCCATTCTGGATGTTTCATATCAATGGAATCATACAAAATATGGCCTCTTGTATCTGGCTTCTTTCACTTAGCATGTTTTCAAGGTTCATCCATGTTGTAGCATGTATTGGTATAGCATCCATTTTTATGGTTGAATAATATTCCACTCTCTGAATATACCATATTTTGTTTATTCTTTCATAAGTCGATGGACATTTGGATTGTTTTCACGTTTTGGCTGGTTAGGAACTGTGTTGCTGTGACCACTCAGGTTTAAGTCTTTGTTTATGCACCTGTTTTCAGTTATTTGGGCTATGTATCTAGAAGTGGAATTGCTGGCTCCCATGGCAATTCTGTGTTTAGCTTCTAGAGGAATTGCCAGACTTTTCCACAGCGGCAGTACCATGTTACCTGCCCACCAGCAATATACGAGGGCTGCAGTTTCTCCTCATCCTTGCCAACATTTGTTTGACCAAAACTAATTCTTGTAAGAGTTTCACGGCTGTGTGTTTCCTCTTGGAAGGCCAGGGGCTGACCCAGTGGGGTGACCAACATTAGTCTTAAAGATCCAGCCCCCTGGGCTGTCAGGGTAACCCCACCACGGCAGTGATCAGTGGAGAGAGCAAGCCTCACCCAGAAGCCTCGTGTTCAGTTTCCCGGCCTTACTTCACTACCTCGGCAGTAGCATGGTGTTTGCCTTCCTGCTAAGTCACTCTGATGCCCAACTTACCTTTCAAAAGTTTGGAAACCACAACTGAGGAAGGGATATGGGAGCTTCTTACACTGGAGCAGGCCCTTCCTTCCCCTTAGGTGACTGTTCAACGCTGGAACCAGTCTGCAGCTGAGCACGGACTTCCACGGAAGCCGCGTGCCATGGTGCTACTGAGTGCAGCTGGTTGAGTGCAGCAACTGGCCACAAATCAAAGCTCATTAGATGGAATCATTAATTAATATCGGGACTGGGGAGGGAGGAGATTTTAAAGGAGTGTTGAATTGGAGAGATCAGCCACTCTACTTTCTCTAGTGTCGTTCCTGTTTGGAGAGCTCCCTTCAGCTGTTTACACTTGGCCTGACATTTGTGGGCATGTTCAGCCCCCTCTCGTGTGCCCACCCCTCCATCATACGCTTCCCCCAGCAATGCGCAAAGTGGGAATAATTTGACTTGAAATCAGGGTGGAGCTCAGTGGAGCGGGTAATTAAGAATATGATTTTGTAAGCACTTCAGGGAGTTATTAGAAATCAGAAATGTCTTTTTTGTTCGAATAAGAGTTACTGGTTTGTGAGGGTAGCGACTGAGATGTCATTATCTATGTTCTTGGAAGCTGAGGGGCTCCGAGTGCAGCCCTCAATAGTTCTTAGTATCAGGGGGAATCTTGCCGGCACCAGCAGGCCCCGGCTCCTGCCCACAGAGCACCTTTGTGGCAGGTGCAGCCTCCCTGGTCCCTGGCATCAGGCTGGACAGCTTCCTAAGAAAAAACCTTTCCCCCAGCTAGTCCCCAGCTTGCAGCACGCTGTCTGCTTCAGCCATGGGACTCTGTCCTTCATGGCTATGTGGCTTCCTGTTTAGAGCAGTCCAAAAAGAAATAAACTCATGAACCTCAAAAAAACAACCACCTACCACAAAGAGAGAATGATGTTTACAAATTCTTAGGGAAAGAACTAAGAGGGAAAGAACCACTTTGGCAAATTCTACATATAAATTTTAATGACATATGTGTGTACTTAAATATAATTTGACATTCAGGACATGGAAACTTTGAGGAGTCTGAGAGGTTGTGATGTCAGCAAGAAAGCAGCATAGGTA